>QANX01003902.1:0-66346 GCA_003254975.1 Ochetophila trinervis
TATGGCTCAAATCTTTAGTATTCTCTTATTTATTACATGTGTCTACTATTTAGGCAGAATACCGTCACCCTTTGTTACTAAGAAATTGAAAGAAACCTCAAAAACGAAAGAAAGGGGGGAAAGTGAGGAAGAAACAAATGTAGAAATAGAAACAACTTCAGAAACGAGGGGGACTAAACAGGAACAAGAGAGATCCAACGAAGAAGATCCTTCTCCTTCCCTTGTTTCGGAAGAAAAGGAGGATCCGGACAAAATCGATGAACCGGAAGAGATACGAGTGAATGGAAAGGAAAAAACAAAGGATGAATTCCACTTTAAAGAGACACGCTATAAAAATAGACCCGTTTATGAAACTTATTATATGGATGTGGATGGAAAGCAAATTTGAAGTTAGAAATATTTACAGAAAAAAAAAAAAGATCTCCTCTGGGTTGAAAAACCTCTTGTGACTATTCTTTTTGATTATAAACGATGGAATAGGCCATTCCAGTATATAAAAAACAATCAATNGTACCTTGTGTCAGAATTGAGAAATTCTATGGCTCGAATCTTTAGTATTCTCTTATTTATTACCTGTGTCTACTATTTAGGCAGAATACCGTCACCCATTGTTACTAAGAAACTAAAAGAAACCTCAGAAACGGAAGAAAGGGGGGAAAGTGAGGAAGAAACAGATGTAGAAATAGAAACAACTTCCGAAACGAAGGGGACTAAACAGGAACAAGAGGGATCCACCGAAGAAGATCCTTCCCCTTCCCTTTTTTCGGAAGAAAAGGAGGATCCGGACAAAATCGATGAAACGGAAGAGATCCTAGTGAATGGAAAGGAAAAAACAAAGGATGAATTCCACTTTAAAGAGACACGCTATAAAAATATACCCGTTTATGAAACTTATTATCTGGATGGGAATCAAGAACAAGAAAATTCTAAGTCTAAGTTAGAAATATTTAAAGAAAAAAAGGATCTCCTATGGGTTGAAAAACCTCTTGTGACTATTCTTTTTGACTATAAACGATGGAATAGGCCATTCCGGTATATAAAAAACAATCAATTTGAAAATGCTGTAAGAAAAGAAATGTCACAATATTTTTTTTATAAATGTCAAAGTGATGGAAAAGAAAAAATATCTTTTACATACCCGCCCAGTTTGTCAACTTTTTTAGAAATGCTACAAAGAAAAAATAAAGTAAATATTAAATATTAATATAATTAATATTAATATAATATTAATAATATATTTATAAATTTATAATATAAATATTAATATTATAATATAATAATTATATAATAGAATAATTAATATAATAATAATAAATATAATAATAAAAAGATTAATACATAAAATATATAGACTAAGAGATAGGAAGAAATTCGACCGCCCCCCACATATTTGATACCTTCTCCGACGAAAAAATTCCCAATACCAACACCATTTGTAATTCCATCAATTATTCGTTTATCAAAAAAATGAGTTAGTTGAGCCAATCCTCTTATACCTTTAGTTAAGGATATTCCATAAAAAAAATCTATGTAACCACGATTATATGACCAATCATATATCCCATTTAGTAGTTTTTCCAAAAAAAATTTTCTTTTTTTAGGAATACTTTTAACAAATGAATTAAAGAAATTCAAATTTTGTAAAGATGAATAAACTGGCTTATATAAAAAATACGCTATAAGGATTCCAAAAAAAGCTATACTGACTGAAAAAGTTGCGTTTGAAATAAATTCATCCAAATTCACAGAAGTATTTGGGGTTGGATGTAAAAGGTTTATAGCCGGGTTTAATAATTTGGATAATATATCCAAATTCATCGCTTCTTGATTGAATTGATTGAAGAAAGTAATTCCTATGACTCCAACGAACAAAGTAAATAGCACTAATAGAAGCATAGGAAATAGCATAGTATTGTCCGATTCCTGCGGATATGAGAAAGTGTTCTTAGTTCCAAAATGACTAATAGTAATAAAAGGGCGCATCATACTTCTTAGATTACTATCAATTCGATATGCCTTTTTAGAAAAAAAAGAAGTCCTTTCATTATTATTCATTGTTAATAAAGTTAATAAACGAAATTTTTTTTTAATAACTTTTTGCCCTTCTTTACCCCATAGAGATATTGAATAGAACGAGCTATTTTTTTTTCCACTGTAAAGTTGAAACTGAACGTTTAAATGTCCTTCAAAAGTAAGTAAATAGATCCGAAACATATAAAATGCAGTTAATCCAGCTGTGAACCAAGCTATTATTGCAAAAATCGGTGAATATAACCAACTATCACTAAGAATTTCATCTTTGGACCAAAAACAGGCAAGGGGTGGAATACCACACAGAGAAAGTGTACCTAATAAAAAGGCAGTTTTTGTAATTGGTACATGTTTTCTTAAACCGCCCATAAGAACCATATTCTGGCTTTTATCTGGAGAATATCCAACAATAGCTTCCATCGAATGAATAATTGATCCAGATCCTAAGAACAACAATGCTTTCGAATAAGCATGAGTAATCAAATGAAATAAAGCAGTTCGATAAGACCCCATACCTAGAGCTAACATCATATAACCCAATTGCGACATTGTAGAATAAGCCAAGCTTCTCTTAATATCTTTTTGAGCAAGAGCTAAAGTGGCTCCTAAAAGTAATGTTATTATACCTATCAAAGCTATTAGATTTATTATGTAAGGTATAACTATGAAAAGAGGAAGAAGCCGAGCTACAAGAAAAATTCCCGCTGCTACCATAGTAGCGGCATGTATAAGAGCCGAAATAGGAGTAGGCCCTTCCATGGCATCAGGTAACCATACATGAAGGGGAAATTGGGCGGATTTAGCAACTGCGCCGGCAAATAATAGGAAGGCGCATAAAGTAACAAATAAAAAATTAACCTGATTATTATAAACCAAGTTATTGAATATTTCAAATAAATCCCTAAATTCTAAACTACCCGTTATCCAATAAAAACCTAAAATTCCTAATAATAAACCAAAATCCCCGACACGATTAGTTACAAACGCTTTTTGACAAGCATTCGCCGCACTGGGCCGTGTGAACCAAAAACCTATTAATAGATAAGAACACATTCCAACCAATTCCCAAAAAATATAAATTTGTATCAAATTAGAACTAGTAACTAATCCCAACATCGAAGTATTAGAAAAACTCATATAAGCAAAAAATCTCAAATATCCCTGATCATGAGACATATAATTGTCACTATAAATAAGAACCATAATTCCAACAGTAGTTATTAATATTAACATAAGAGAAGTAAGTGGATCAATTAAGTAGCCAAATTCTAAAGAAAAATCATTATTGATAGTCCAAGACCCTACCGATAGATAGATAGAACTGTTATTTATTTGTTGAATAAATATATGAGCTGAAAAAATCATAACTATACTTAAAAGGAAAACACTAGGAAAAACCCAAAGACGGCGAAGGTTTTTTATTGACCTCGGAAAAAGTAGAAGTCCTACTCCTATTAACATAGGAGTTGGAAGGGGAATGAAAGGTATGATCCATGAATATTGATATGTATATTCCATAAAAAAGAATCGTTTTCTCTTAATTAATTGTTTCTGATTCACCGGCTTTTATTTCTTTTGAAAAGGGTCAGTTAATAAAAAAAGTTAAGATATACAAAACTAAAATAGAATTTTGTAGCTTTAATTATTCTGAATCTTTTTCAACTACCTCAAATATTTCAAATCAAGAGGTTTGAATTGGTCAAACGATTTGACCAAGTTACTAGTGAAAAAGAAATACGTATTTTTATTAAATTATAAAGTCAAATTTTATGAAGATACAAAAAATAAAAATTTACATTTTTATTACTATTACCTATTACAATAATTTATTTATATCTATAGAGCAAGGATAAAAAATTGCACCAAAAATAGTATTTTTTTTGATATGAAGCATAAATAACCCTAATTTGACTCATAAAAAAAAGTTATTTATTTTATGGGTTATTTATATTCAGAAGGTTATTCAGAATCAGTAACGAATTTGAACTGATTGATTGGCTTCTATTCCAATAAAAGACATTTGTCGGAAAGGTTATGATAGAGAAACTATGACTCCAACACGGGACTTTACATAAAATTACAAGAAGGAATTCCTAAAATAGCTTTTATAAACTCATCTATCCTGTATCTTTTCGCAGATTAACTACCTAATTAACTAACTACCTAATTTAAAAAATGAAATTAGATGTACTCTTTTCTCGAGTTTGCCCAATTAAATGAATAATTAATAGAAAAAATGACTAAAGTTTTTTTTATTAACTTTTATTAATAAGGCTAAGGATTGGGTTATTAAACATTTCGATGTATTTTATTCTTTTATTCCATGTATAAAACCTAGGATGACGAAAAAAAAACTAAACATAGATAGAAAGGCACAGGTTTTTTCTTTGTAGTTTTTTATCATATCAACTCCAATCAATTCGAGTTCTATTGCTCTATTGCATAGTAGATTCTATAGATATAGAATATATAGATTTGAAGCAAGATATAAGCAATAAAAAATACGGATTTTTCTTCTTTTGTATTTCATTTTTAAAAACTACCATATTGTTTTTGTTGCTAGTCATATTTTTTTTTATGCGATTTTTCTATATACATTTTTTATGAAGGAAGTACAATCTAGAAAATATATGGATCGATAATTATAATTAATAGTAAAGAACAATTGGTTTTGAACAATAGATGTCTTTGACATCCAACCCCGGTAATGAATAACCTATTAGGATTTTTTTAATGGCAGTTCCAAAAAAGCGCACCTCTATATCAAAAAAACGAATTCGTAAAAATATTTGGAAAAGGAAGGGATATTCGGCAGCATTGAAAGCTTTTTCGTTAGGGAAATCTCTTTCTACGAGGAATTCAAAAAGTTTTTTTTGTGCGACAAATAAATAATACAAGGTTGGGAAAAATCTGAATTGGTTTGACTCGAAAAGGAAAAAAGGAATCTAGTTTCATTTTTATTTTTTTTTAATAAAATAATAAAAATTTTTATTAAAAAAATATCTATTTATAATATTCAATTTAAAAAAATATCTATTTATAATATTCAATTTATGATATTCAATTTATGATAAAAATAAAATTATGATAAAAATAAAAATGCATTTAGATTATATTATTCTTTTACAAGATATATTTATGAGATATAAGAATATTAAATTAAAAATGAATTTCATTCATTTTTTTTAATAAAAAAACTCTAAACTCTAATAAACTATTAAACTATATAATAAACTATATAATAAACTATATAATAAACTATCTAGAATAAACTCTATAAACCTATAAAACTAAAAAGAAATAATAAAATAAATAAAATATAATAAATAAACTACTAAAATAAAAGGAAGAATTTATATTCTTTAATGGGTTCATCCGATCGATAGTAATATTAAATTGAAGTTGTTTTGTTCTTATAGTCCAATAAGAATTTTTTGTTGCCTGAATTTGAAAATCTAAAAATGGTATTTTTTTGTTTGAAAAAAGACTAAAAGTACGCACAAGGTTTCACCTTTCTTTTTAGTATGTTTTATAATTTTCAGGATGGGGATTCTTATTTTCCCCATCAGTTTGCGAAGTCGATAATAACAAAGGTTTGTCTTTTTTATTTATATTTATTATATTATATTTTATATTTTTTTTATAGTATATTTTATACTATATATACATATTCTAATATATTCTATTTAGTTATATTTAGAACACTATAGAATACACTATAGAATAGAGTATAGAAGGGCAGATATAAGATCTTTAGTCAAAATTAATAGATCATTGAAACTAATTGATTAAGTTTAAAATGTGTTTTATCACTTTCTAAATCATTATTTCTCTAAGTTCGTATCACTATATATCACTAACTTTTACCCCAATTAAAAAAAATCCTTTTTACCATTTTTAGGTTATTATACAAAGAATGTGAGAATTTTTTCTTCGTGGATAATTTTTTTTTTGTAGATTCATAAAATCCCATAAATGAGAAATGAATCATTAAAAAATGTACATTATTTTATAAATATAAAGAACATTTGTGATTTTGATTCATGGATTGAAGTCCTAAATATCTAGTTACAACAGTTCCATTTTAATCGAACATAAACTAATACATTCTGAAAAATACCCATTGTTAAGTTAAATAAAACTGACACCCTAATACTAAATATAATGATATACTGAGAAAAATAAGGATTATTGTTGAAAACGGTACGTTCAAATCCCTAATTTTGAAATTTTCAAAAAGTTTTTAATCATCAATTTTAATATTTCCTAAAATATATTGCATTGAATTGTTTCCTTTAATCTCGACGATTGAATAAAAATAGGTTATTATGATTTCGAGCAAGCCGCTATGGTGAAATGGTAGACACGCTGCTCTTAGGAAGCAGTGCTAGAGCATCTCGGTTCGAGTCCGAGTGGCGGCATGGCATCTTCTAAAAGAGTAAGTCCTATAATGAAATCAATTCTCGATTTCCATTCCTATAATTGAGGGACCCCCCTTTTTTTTTATTTCAAAAATGTTATGATATTTTCAACTTTAGAGCATATATTAACTCATATATCCTTTTCGATCGTTTCAATTGTAATTACAATTCATTTAATAACCTTATTAGTCGACGAAATCGTAGGCCTATATGATTCGTCAGAAAAGGGCATGATAGCTACTTTTTTCTGTATAACAGGATTATTAGTTACCCGATGGATTTATTTGGGACATTTACCATTAAGTAATTTATATGAATCATTAATCTTTCTTTCATGGAGTTTTTCCATTATTCATCTGGTTCCTTATTTTAAAAAACAAAAAAAACGTTTTAATTTAAACGCAATAACCGTCCCAAGTGCTATTTTTACCCAAGGTTTTGCTACTTCGGGCCTTTTAACTGAAATGCATCAATCCGCAATATTAGTCCCTGCTCTTCAATCCCATTGGTTAATGATGCACGTCAGTATGATGGTATTAGGCTATGCAGCTCTTTTATGCGGATCGTTATTATCAGTAGCTCTTCTAGTCATTACATTTAGAAAATTCATAAGGATTTTTAGTAAAATCAATAATTTCGTAAATGATCCATTTTCTTTTGGTGAGATTCAATACGTCAGCGAAAGAAACAATGTTTTACAAAACACTTCGTTTTTTTCTTCTAGGAATTATTACAGATCTCAATTGATTCAAGAATTGGCTCTTTGGAGCTATCGTATTATTAGCCTAGGGTTTATCTTTTTAACCATAGGTATCCTTTCGGGAGCGGTGTGGGCTAATGAAGCATGGGGATCATATTGGAATTGGGATCCTAAAGAGACTTGGGCATTTATTACTTGGACCATATTTGCGATTTATTTACATATACATACTCGAACAAATTTTAAAAGCGTAAATTCCGCAATTGTGGCCTCGATGGGATTTCTTATAATTTGGATATGCTATTTTGGAGTTAATCTATTAGGAATAGGGTTGCATAGTTATGGTTCATTTACATCAATATCGAATTGAATTGAAGAAAGGGCTTGACGAATACAAACCTAGGACAACGTCAGAATATATATAAGAAAACTTCATGTAAGCCATTGAGAAACCTCTTGAATCATTTCCATTACGTGATTCAAAGGGTTCTCGATGGCTTACATATCGGGTTAAAGTAGAATTCCAATTCTTTATTATTTTTTTTTTTTAGTTAAACTTATGAGAAGAAAAAAGACTTTTTTTTTTCATTTTACTTTTACAACGAAGGATTTTCACAATCATAGGATTTCTGTTTGATGTTTT
This sequence comes from Ochetophila trinervis, assembly GCA_003254975.1. Lineage (NCBI taxonomy): Eukaryota > Viridiplantae > Streptophyta > Magnoliopsida > Rosales > Rhamnaceae > Ochetophila > Ochetophila trinervis. The sequence continues at coordinate 7,796 of QANX01003902.1, forward strand.
GGTTTACTAAGGAAAACTATTGATAAAAAAATTAGATAGAATAGCTTCGACTTTATCAACTGATAGTGAGAAAATGAAATCCGGATAAATCCCAATAGCTATTACAGGTAGAAGTATAGAGAGCGAAACAAAAAGCTCTCGTGGCCCAGAATCAAAAAAATAAGAGTTTGGAGCATTAAAAAGCTTGTATCCATAAAACATCTGACGTAACATAGATAATGAGTAAATAGGAGTTAATATCATTCCAATTGCCATTACAAAAGTAATTACTATTTTTGTCATTAAAAGATATTTTTGGCTATTAAGTATTCCAAAAAATACTATCAATTCTGCAACAAAACCGCTCATGCCCGGTAATGCAAGAGAAGCCATCGATAAGATACTGAAATTCGTGAATATTTTTGGAATTGCGATAGCCATTCCGCCCATTTCCTCGAGATAAACAAGACGTATTCTATCATAACTCGTTCCTGCCAAGAAAAAAAGCGCAGCGCCAATAAATCCATGAGATATTATTTGTAAAATGGCTCCATTGAGTCCTGTATCGCTTATAGAACCAATTCCTATAATTATGAAACCCATATGAGATACAGAGGAATAAGCTATTCTTTTTTTTAAATTACGTTGCCCCGTAGATGTTGAAGCTGCATAGATTATTTGAATTGTGCCTACTATGATCAACCAAGGAGAAAAGATAGAATGAGCGTGAGGTAATAATTGCATATTTATCCGAACCACTCCATACGCTCCCATTTTTAATAATATTCCGGCTAGAAGCATACAAGTACTGTAATGTGCCTCTCCATGGGTGTCTGGTAACCATGTATGTAAGGGTATAATCGGCGATTTGACAGCAAAAGCAATAAAAAATCCAATATAAAAAAAGATTTCCAGTGCTACAGGATACGATTGATTAGCTGATGTTTCAAAATTTAATGTTGGTTCATTCGAACCATATAAACCAATACCCAGAACTCCTATTAATAAAAAAACAGAAGCTCCTGCGGTGTACAAAATAAATTTGGTAGCTGAATACAACCGTTTCTTTCCGCCCCACATGGATAGAAGTAGATAAACTGGAATTAATTCGAACTCCCACATGATGAAAAAAAGTAAAAGGTCTTGAGAAGAAAATGGTCCTATTTGACCACTATACATTGCTAACATCAGGAAATGGAATAATCGGGAATCTCGAGTAACCGGCCGGGCCGCTAAAGTAGCTAAAGTAGTGATAAGGGGAAGGGGACTGGGTGCGAAGCTCGGGGGCTTGGGGAAGGGGGCTGGGTGCAATTGGGTTCGGGGGCTCGGGGAAGGGGGCTGGGTGCGAAGCTCTCGAGGAAGGGGGTTGGGTGCGCTACTCAGGGGCTCGGGTGCTCGGGGAAGGGACCTGGGTGCGCTGGGGGTTCGGGGGCTCCGGGAAGGGGGCTAGGTGCGATTGGGTTCGGGGGCTCGGGGAAGGGGGCTGCTTGCACTACTCAGGGGCTCGGGGGCTCGGGGAAGGGGCCTGGGTGCACTGGTTGTGCAATTCAGGGGCTCGGTGAATGGTTTATGGGTGCGAAGCTCGCCGAACTCGGAGAAGGGGGCTGGGTATGCAGCTCAGGGGCTGGGTACGCAGCTCAGGGGCTCGGGGATGGGTGCGGGCTATGGGGCTCGGGGAAGGGGCGGATGCGATGGGGGGAGGGCTAAATTGTTATTTTAAAAAAACCTAACTAATTTAACCGGTAGTATTTACCGGTTGTATGTGATACAACCATAAAAGAGTTGTATTGTAGGAATTTCCGAGAAAGAAGGGAGTGAGAAGGTAAAGAGAGTAGAAAATAAAAAATATTTTTATTTTATTTTAAAATATATTTTAATTATTTTATCATGCGACATAAAAAAGAAAAAAAAATTGAACGGTAATTAATTTTTTAAAATATTTTTGAATTGTCAAAAATCTGAAAATTGATTCAAAATTAGGACTAAAATCATAAAGTGTCAATGAAATTCTCCCTATTTATTATTTTTACATACATATATTAGAAAAAAAAAAAGTATAGATATACATATAGCTGTTGTAATTATTTAAACTTACCTGCATATGTTGAAGCATATGTTGAAGAGGTAACAAATTCTACAACGGAACTGCTTTATTTTGGAATTGCCATGAAATTTTTATTTTATTATGGGTAAATATTACTTTGTTATGAACAAAATATTACTTTCTTATATTCCAATATAACTTATTATAAACAATATTATAATTTTGTTGTACTATAAACCAATATTACTCTTTTATAGAGGAATTTCATTAAATGCAATCCCAAAAGTTGCACTGCAGTTTACATACAAATTAACTTATGCAATGGGGTCCTAACCTTATCAATAAATCCATTTCCCACTTGAGAATTTCGAAAATGACCAAAGGAAGATAATACTTTTCTAGATGACATACCAATTAACCTAAAATGCAATGGGGTCCTAAACTTATCAATAAATCCATTGCCCACTTGAGAATTTCGAAAATGACCCAACGAAGATAATGCTTTTCTAGATGAATGCATGCATCAAATTTCCACAAAGAAAGAATGTAAAAATAAAAAAAATAAAAATAAAAAAACTGGTGACACTAATTACCTAGAAGGAATATATATAATTCTTGAACCTAAATGTTATAACATTGTTTTAACATTTAAAAAAAATGAAAAACATAATAAAGAAGAAGCAAACGCCACCTAAATATTCATGCAATAACTCGTACTAATAATGTAACATCCCGTTTTGAGAAAAATAATAAAATTTCAAGTTTGACCAGTTTGACCTTAAGTGGGCCCCATGGTTGACTTTTTGTACAGTTATGTTTCAACTTTGACTTTGGTACCGTGGCGTAAAGCTAGTCGATACGAGTTCGTAGACTAGTAGTACGCTTGATTCGGAGTTAAGACCAGGAAGTTATGGTCATTTTAGTGTGAAGGGCACTTCGGTAATTTGGCAAAAATTGATATTTAAGTGTGAGAAAAGACAAAAATGCCCCTGTCTTCATCCTTAAATTTTTTGGCCAAGGTCTGGAATTTTCCAGCCCATACCCGAGACTTCCCCCACCTTGACCGCGCCACTTTCGCACGCCGGTAGCCGCCACACCGTGGCCGGACTTGGCCGACCACCACCCGGAAATCGAAGCCAGCAACCTCCTCTTCCTTTCCCCACCGGTGGTTTGCCGTGAAACCACTTGGATCGCCGAAAATCGCAACAAAACCGAGAGCTCGTGAACAGTTTGAACAGTCGCGACACCACCTTTGGCTGGCCATATCTCATTGTTCCGGTGGAGTTAAGGAGAGTTCTTGGTACCGTTGGAAAGCTGGTGCGACGATCTAATTTTTGGTACCGAGTATGACGCCGGAAACCGCCGGAGCACGCCGGAAAACTGCCACAAAGTCTCGGAAAAACCACCCCGAGGCAGTCACCTTTCCAGCTAGATCTGCTTCTATCGCCGGCGAGTGGCACAACACAGCCACCACCATCGGACTCAGAACACGCCGGCGACCAGATCTGCACTTTCCCGAGCTCCGCCGCCCACCACACGCGCCCCACGCGCCGCCCACGCGCCGCCGTGACCCGAGCCTCACGCGCCGCCGCCGTTTTGCTCCACCGTCGGCGAGTGGTTGCTCACCTCCTGTCCCACCGCGTTCCTAGGGTCGTGGGCAAGCTTGCCGTACCTTCGATTGATCTAATTTTGGTCGGATTCGAAAACACCCAATCCCGGCCGAGGTCCGATCTTCCGGGATCGATTCCGATCAATTGCTACAACGAATCTTGAAATTGAAGGTAGTTTCTCGTTCCTTGCATCTTCAATTTCGTTTCGGTATAAAGTTTGTTGAAATTGGACTTGAAACGGAAAAATCCATTGAATTTAGGGATTTTTGCCGATTAAGGGCATTTTTGTAATTTTCGAAAATATTGGGACATTTTCGTAATTACTGAAAATGTTGGGCAATCTTAGTATTTAGTGTTTTAATCTTGTATTTGGAGGCTTAGAGGATTCTACGAGCCTTTGGTTAATTTTTCAGTTTTTTTTTTTAAAAAGTTATTTTCGGTAAATTCTTTTTAGGTGCTCGTACGCGATCAAGGGCTGGACTGGAGATCCAGCAGGAGCACGCTTCAGACCTGTGAGTGCATTTATTTTTCTAAACATTTTGGGTTATATATTATGATGATTTAATCGTATACAACTTGTTTGATTGGAATTTCTTATGCATTTAAATATATATTTATGCTGATTTAGATGCTTGATGATTTAAATTTATATGCTTTGTGATTTTAATGGGATTTATGAGATTGATGTTTTTAAATGGTTTTGGTGATTTATGGATTTTTGAATTTTTAGCATGTTTGTAGAAATGGTGATTTCAAAGAAATTGTGACTTTGTGGAATTTAAGAAAATTTTGGGGCAAATTTTTAATATTCGATATAATTGTTGCTTTTCATAAATTCTGTTAAATAGAAGATTTTGGAAAATTGTTTAAAATTAAAAGGATTTGCAAAATGGTTTTAAAAATAAAGGATTTGAAAAATTGATGATATCATGGATGATTTTATAAATGATTTTGAGGAGTACCACACTGTATCGAGATGTACCGAGTTATATGAGTTCTATGCGCGCTATTATTATTATTATTATTATTATTATTATATATGCCATCCTCTGCTGCGGACACGTGTCGAGAGAGAGATGATGAGGATCCTGCCATGACGGATTTGGGATGCCGATTCGTTGTGATGACTGAGCCCCCCTCCCCCGCCTGTGACGCCGTCAGGACGCTGAGGGTCACACGGCACGATATATGCTGTGGTACCGGTTGGTTTTATGATGGTTCTGATTCATTGCGGATTTTATACCAGATTTGGTTTTATATTGCTTGCTGATTTATACTGGTTGGGTTTTATGATTGTTGTTTGCTGAGTTTATACCGATTTGATTTTATGGATTGTGGCCTATGGCCTTTGGTTTCAGATTTTGACCCTTTTGCTTGATCGTTTATGAAATTGGGTTTGACCATCAATTAATTATTATGAATTTCATTTACGTTTTTAGTGTTTGGTACGTGATTTCGATAATTGTTTTAAATTACGTTTTCGCCCCTAAACCGATTTTTATTGATTTAATGATTTGGGGTAAACCGAGGGTTTTACGAAATGATTTTCAAAACGGGGAACCTTTCAACTGAGTGACGTGAGGTTTGAGTGTAAAGGATTTAACGGTTAAGATTGTATTTTGTAGTTATCTAGGAGCACTCACGGAGATATTTATATCTCACGTTTTGTTATTTTACTTCGTTCCCTAGGTCCTAGTTGCAGGTTCCTGTGGACTACCATCAGCATTTCGCATCGGCATCGCATCCGCTTATCGCATCTGTTTAATTACTTCTTCTTATGTATTAGACTCTGATCTTATTCTGTTCATGTTGAATTTGTATCATTTATATTTTTTGTCTATCACTCTTAGTGGCTCTGTCATTCCCACCTACTTCATACATTGTTTCTTATTTATTCATTATGACTCGTTGATTTATTGTGGTGCTTATTTTATCTACTTTTCGTTCATATCTTATTTACTATTCGTCCCATTATTGTTTATTTGTTTATTTGATTATTATTCCCTTTCGGAGGAGGATTCTGTCGGTTGCCCCGAGGGGTTCTGGTGGAATCTTCCTCAGGCGAGGCCTCTCCGGGAAATCCGGAGGGATTTCCTGGGCGGGTCCTGTCAAATAAAACTAGCCTTTCATGAAATTGACTTCTACAGCAAGTTTTTTCTATTTTTCTTCAATGGGGGTCTAACAATAAAATTCCATATGCACCCAAGAATCACTATATAAACCTGGTCACTATCTCTATTGGAAAAAAAAAAACTAATCATTAAACACCAAATGAAATGTACTCAGAGTCTTGATAACGCATTCAATTTTTGTTTTTGGTCTATAGTTTTTGTTCATCGTCAATGGTTTATGGTTTTGTTATAAAAAAAAATGAAAAATAACAATCATTTTTTGTTTTTGTTATTTATGAAAAGAATAAAAAAACTTGTTTGATAACCATTTTATTTTTATTTAAAAAATTTATAAAGAATTTATTCAAATTTCTAATTGATTAATATCGAACACATAATTTTCATTTAGGGATTTCGGGTACTGCTGCCACCTGATGGTCCTATCTAGGTGGTCAGAGCAATATGAGGTCTCGTCCCCTTCTAGGTAGCTTTGGATCCCAACCCCAGGTCATGGGTCTCGGCATCGATTGAGCAGCCTTAGGTACCAGCCCTGACCAGTCGGTCTTGGGTCTCGGCCCCTACTCGGTAGTCTTGGGCCTATCCGAGAGGTCCTGGGTCCCAGCCTAGACACGGCAATTCTGGATTCTAGCTAGACCTGGCAATTCTAGGTCATGGGTCTCGGCAAGGATCGAGTAGTCCTAGGTACCAGCCCAGACTGAGGACTCTCGGGTTCTGTCTCCGATCAGGCAATCTGAGGTTCAAGACCCGACCAAGCAGTCCCAGCTTCTGGCTCTGACCAAGCAATCTCGGGTCCCTGCCCTATTTAAGGAATTCGTGGACTTGGCCACGTCTAGACCTGGCAACATGTCATGTTGTGTTCGTGTTGTGTGGTATTCGTGTTTGTGTCACAATTTTATCATCCAAACCCGATCCATTAAACTTTCGTGTTAAAATATGTAAACCCAAACCCGTTCATGTAACCCATTATCCAACCCGTAAATACTTAAACTTATTTAAAAAAAAATGAAAAATATATTAAATTTATAGTTAAGAGTCCATACTAAAAAATAATGAAAGCACAGACAAACATAAATATTTGTATCCTTTTAAAACCAAAAATAAAAACTAAAACAACATACTTAATACATGTTAAAAATATAACAAACCACACAAACATAATAGTTAAATCCTTCTACAAATGAATAATAAAAATCGAAAACAATATTGTTTGGAATAACAATAAGACATAAACATATTCAATATCAACCATAGTTTTATTTCTTGCATAGACAATCCTATGTATATGACATCTTCAACCATAATTAGCATAATCTCAAAGTGCCTGAAAAAAGAAGTTAAATTGCATATTATTATCCAAAGTAATATAGAATAATTAAATAATGTATACCATTCAAATTTCAATACCTCTAATCATCAATAGAAAATGTGTTAGAGCATTATCATGATTTAGATTCTTCAACACTCGATGCAATGACATCTTCTGTGAGTTCTTCTAAATTAATGGTATCATCTAAAAATAAATATATAATAAAATTAGAAATATACATGTTAAAAAAAATAGTAATATAAATATAAATTACCTCCCTTGCCAAAATGCCAATCTCTTGTACATAATAAAGCTTGTACTACATTTGGCTTTAGTGAACTACGAATTGATCCAGTACACGACCACCAATACTAAAAATGGACTCAGAGGCAACTATTGAAATAGAAATTGCTAAGACATCACGAGCCAAATGAGAAAGTATTGGAAATCGAAGTTGTTTTACTTTCCACCAATTAAGGACATCTAACTCTTGTTTTCTATCCAACTTCTCTTCATCAAAGTACTTATCTAACTCAGTTTTTTTTGGATAAAGAGCTATAATTGTAACACATACCAACATCCTACAACATGCAAAAGTAATAATTTAGTTAGAATATGTAACACAATCTTATAATTAACTATTCAAAAGATGAATTTTTTGGTTTATAATTGACCTAAAAAATAGTATATTTTGCTTCCGTTTGGGTAAAAGTCTCTTTCATAGTGGTGTTTGTGTTGATAGGACGAGAGAACTCTTTCATATAAGTATCAAAGAGATAGTTTAGTGTATCCCGAACATTTCCCATCTCACAAGAATCCTTACCGTGGAGCTTTGTATAAGCCCACTCAACAAACTGAATTTTATAACGAGGGTCTAAAATCACAGCTATGGCAAGAATTAAATTTATTCGGACCAATACTTTTCAAACTTTAAGTTAATTAAAATTCCCATTTTTTTCAAAAAACTGTCACTCCCTTCCACAGCTGCTTTGATGTTATGTTGGATTATAAACACCTTACAAAAGAACAAATTTGATGTAGGGTAATTTGTTCCAGAAAACAAAGTGGTGACCTCATAAAAGCAACCTAATAACTTGGAAATTTTTTCTATTCTATTCCACTCTTCCAAAGAAGGACAAAACTTAAAGTTGGAATCAGTCAACTCCAAATTAAAAAATGCTTGGCAATAAAAAATTGCACTATCAAACATGAGATAGGTTGAGTTTCATCTAGTGGGAACATCTAGTCTCAAACCTCTTCTATTATCCATTATCCCAACTTGTGTAACACACACTAAAACTTTGTTTTTCCTTCCCTCTGAAGCTTTAATGTATTTTATGCACTTTCGAATCTTTATCACCGAATCATCTATTTCCTTAACTCCATCTTGGACAATCAAGTTCAAAATGCGAGCACAATAACAAACATGAAACTATTTACCATCCAATAAGAGTACACCTCTGAAATTAAATTGATTTTATAAAACATGAACAAACAAATCATTATTAGAAGCATTATCCAAATAATGGAAAATAACTTCTTCTCAATGCACCAATCATCTAGTATTGAATTAATTGTATCAAACAACACAACACCAGTGTGAGGAGGTGGCATATGACAAAAATTCAAAATTCCTTTTAGTAACCTCCACTCATTGTCAACAATGTGGCAAGTGAGAGTAAGATACCCTTCATTGGTTGTAGAAGACCACAAATCATATGTCAAACATATACCCTCCCTTGAATTGAATTCAATAAATCTTGAAGTTTTTGTTTCTCAATTTTAAACATCTTCAAAGTTAATGCTTTGGCACTATTTCTAGAAGGAAACTTGAGGTCCAGAGAAACAAATTCAAATGCCTTCCTCATGTCTTCATATTCAACAAAGTTGAAAGGAAAATTGCTTAATCATGGCCTCTATCACTAAATTGTGAAATACTTCATTATCAAATTTTGGAGATCTCGATAAAAGATTCCCTTTAGATTGTGATAAAAACATTAGCATGGTATCACGTTGTTGATTTTTAAGACAACTTTTCAAGTGATTAAGCATATTACCCTTTCCATGAGTACTATCACAAATATATAGTATTCCACATTGTTTGCACTTAGCACGTTTCTTCTCATCTTTAGGAGATTCTCTTGCATCAAATAATTATCAAGGATAATTAAATACGCTGTGCTTGCTAGATTAGAATGCATTGAGGAATCAAGTTCTACTCACTTATGGTCAAAGGGGGGTTAACCTATGAATCTATAATGCATTAGGGCTAAATAGGAGTAATAGTGGTGAAGTCATAATCATTGTTTTCTTAAAATCTTGATAAAACTACTTGCTGCTTTGTTCTTATTTTTAATATTGCTTTCATTTTAATTCATGCTTGGTTACTCAACAAAAAACTTTCAAAAACAACTCTCTTTTAATTTTCTAAGTTTAATTTACAAGTTATTTAATTTCAATAACTAGAGATGTTATTCATCATGGGATCGTATCGGTTTTCTTTTTAAGAATTCTACTTTATTACTTATTGATTCGTACACTTGCGAGTTAATCTAAAATATACTACAACAACCTTTAATACCAAAACTATATGTATATATATATAAATATAAATCCCTTAGTACAGACGGTGCCCATCAACTTTTTGTTATTTGATATTTATCTAGCAAAGAGAAAATAATATATATACATATATAAATATATATATTACATGAAGTTAAAGAGTTCTATCTAAACAAAGTTGAATTATTTCATAACTCCTAATTAATTATGTAACTCAAATATTAATCTCTCTTCTTTATCCTCTATTTCTCCCAATTTCCATTTAACACCCAAAATACAATTAATAAAAAAGTCTAAAACACATAATATTTCTTATCTCTCGTGAAACAATTTATCTTTGCGAAAACAATTTATTTGTTTATTTATTTATTTTTCCTTTTTCCCATTTCCTCCCCCTTGGTTTCCTTTTTCTCATCCTTCTTTTTCCATTATCGTTTTTTTCTATTTCTTGCAAACCAAGCTTTCCAAAGGATTTTTTTAAATTTATTTTCCCAGCATTTCTATTTTCCATTTTGCAAATATAACTTATAAACCAAATTACATCGTGTGCTCTAGTTGAAGCCAATGTAACTCTAACAAATCTGTATAAATGGAGGTCAAGTAATTAGTTTTTGTCAGATTTCAGAGTTAGAATAGAGAAAAAGAACGTTTTCTACTAGGTTGATACAAACGTGCTTTTTAAGGGTTGCCTTTGTTGGTGGGGTTTGATTCTAATGCAAAAAGAGAGGAGATAAAAAGGGATGAGGAAGAAGAAGGGATGGAATATGATTTTGATGGGGTTTGATTCTAAGGATTTTCGGCCTCTTTTTCTATTTTAATCGAAGAAAAATGGAGACAGATGAGGACGAAAAGAGTGAGATAAGAAATGAGAGATGAGAGAAAAAGGGATGAGGACAAAGAATGATGGAGATTGATTTTATGGATTTTGAGCCCCTTTCTATGTTTTAATGTAAAAAGTAAGAGTGAGAGAGGAAGGAGTATAATTAAAAATGTAGCGCACATTCTTTAATAAATATGTAGTCAAATGCCTTATGGTAAAATGACTTATTTACCATGCATCCGTTAATTGTAACGAAAGGTTATTGGCGGAAGGGGGAACCTCTAGGTATACTTTGAAAAAGGATATACTTCAGAGATCTATATGATATTTAACTGAGATATTTTGCAAAGGTGGTTCTATGATTGGCGAAATAGTGCAGTAGATGCCATAAATACTATGGTCACCAAATGGTTGGATGAAAAATTGGAAAACACAGTGAGGAATCTACCTCTTTCTACATTGCACCTACTAATTTACATGAGTTCGAGATACATAGGAGTCAAATAATTAGGAATGTGAATTGGCAAACTTAAACATGTTCATGCTCTTACTTCACCTTCGATGGGTATCCTTGAGTACATTTTTTGTTATTTGTAAGGATAGCAACATTTCACCATATAATGTGTGACCCTTATTATTCCGATGACGTACTCTATGTAGATGGTGCCATATTAATTTGCATAAATTACATGTTACATAATAATTATTATGATTTTGTATCTAGATTAATAATTATTATGGTTAAGAGTGGGATTTTAAAATATCTAGTCTTTGAACCTATACCAGTATTTGAATATTGTTTAGAAGGAAAAATTACCAAAAAGCCTTTTAAAACTAAAGGATATCGTGCAACCAAACCACTGAAATTGGTGCATACTGATGTTTGCAAACCAATAAATGTTTAAGCTAGATGAGGGTATGAGTATTTTGTAACTTTTATAGATAATTACTCAAGATATGGATATGTTTACCTAATCAGCCAAAAGTCTAAAACTTTCTCAAAATTTTGAAAGTATAAGGCTGAGGCATAAAAGCATTTAGAATTCAATATCAATGAACTTCGGTCTGACTAAGGTGGTGAATACATGTCTAGAGAGTTCAAGTTTTACTTGACTCAATTAAGAGATAGGTTCTCAACTATCAGCCCCTAAAACACCACAGCAAAATGGAGTTGCAGAAAAAAGAAATAGAACTCTTTGAGATATAGCTAGATATGTGCTCAGTTACTCGTATCTTCCTATATCATTTTGGGGATATGCTTTAGAAACAACGGTGTATCTTCTAAACTTAGTTCCTTCTAAATCTATTTCTAAGACACCAATAGAATTATGGAAAGGCATAAGCTCAGTTTAAACCATATTCAAATTTGGGGTGCTCTTGCACATGTCTTAGAAAGGAATTGAATAAGTTCAAATCTCGTACATAAGTGTGTCTGTTTGTTGGTTACCCTAAGAGAACAAGAGATGGACATTTTTTTAGTTCTTCAGATAAGAAAGTTTTTGTGAGTACACATTTAACTTTAATGGAGGAAAACTATATAAACAATTTCAAACCTAAGAGTAAAATAATTCTTGAGGAGCTTGCCTCAGCTCAAAACAAGCTGAATTGTAATATTTTTTCCATGATGCTCCACTGATGCCTATGCATGTTCAAATAGGGGAATATGTACTCGAAGGTGAACAAGCACTAATAGAACCAGTGGAACAGCAAGAACCAGTACAGGTGGAACCTACACCAGTACAATTTTCACCACAAAACAATGAACATGATCCTACTGTAATTGCACAACCACCACCAATGCAACTTCGTCATAGTGGATACACAGGAATGGCAGGAAGCCATGGATCGTGAGATGGAATCTATGTATTCCAACTATGTCTAGTCTCTTGTAGAAGCCTTGAAAGTGTAAAACTTATAGGGTGCAAGTGGATCTACAAAAGAAAAAAAAAAGATTAGATGGGAAGGTAGAAACCTTAAAAGCTAGATTGGTGGCGAAAGGCTATACCCAAAAATAGGAGATACATTACAAAGAAACTTTTTTGCCAGTAGCGATGCTTAAATCTATCCGGATTCTTTTAGCTGTAACATCAAAATCAATTGTGAGATTTGGCAAATGGATGTAAAAATGACCTTTTTGAATGTCAGTTTACAAGAGGACATCTATATGTGGAAATCATAATGGTTTATAGCTAAAGGCCAAGAACACATGGTATGCAAGTTGCAAAGGTCAATTTATGGATTTAAGCAAGCATCTAGGTCATGGAACATTAGGCTTGATCAAGCCCTTACTTCAATTGGTTTTGAGAAAAGTTCTGACGAGCCTTGTGTTTATAAAAGGATCCAAGATAAATAAATAAAAAGTAGTTTTCCTAGTCCTTTACGTTGATGACATTTTATTAATTGCAAAGGATAAAAAGTTGTTGTCAGGTGTAAAGGAATGGCTGCACAAGCAGTTCGATATGAAAGATTTGGAAGAAGCCAACTGTATTCTTGGAATCAAACTTCTAAGAGACTGGAAGAAGAAGATGTTGGCACTATCTCAATCATCATATATTGATAAAATATGTGGCAAGTTCAATATGGATAAATCCAAGAGGGGATATTTACCCTTTAGACATAAAATACATCTTTCTAAGGAACAATCACCAATAACTTCTGAAGAGAAAAATATCATGAGTAAGAAATTTTATGATTCAGCAGTAGGTAGTCCCATGTATGCCATGTTATGTACTAGGCAAGATATTTGCTATGATGTAGGAGTTGTAAAAATGTTTTAAAATGAGCCTGGATTGTACCACTAGGTTGCAGTGAAACATATACTCAAGTATCTAACCAGAACGACTATATGTTGGTGTATTCTAGTGGGAGTTTAGAAACTGTTGGTTTCACAGACTCAGATTTCCAAGGGGACATTGACTCTAGTAAATCTACCTTGGTTATGTTTTTACTATGAATAGAGGATTCATTTGTTGGAGGAGCATTAAACAGACATGTGTCACAGACTCCACCACTGAAGCTGAATTTATGATTGTATTTGAAGCTGCATAAGAAGCTGTGTGGCTTAAGAAATTCCTCATAGACCTACAAGTGATACCTAGTGTAGAACGGCCCATTACCTTTTATTGTGATAACAATGGAGCCTTAGCAAAATCTAAAGAACTTAGGTATAATAAGAGGCAAAAACACATAGCAAGAAAATACCACTTGATCTATGATTTCATTGTGAGAATAGATACAGTGGTTGCTAAAGTAGCATTTGATGAAAACATAGCAAACCCTTTTACTAAGACTCTACTTGAAAAAATATTTCAGAAGCATGTAAATTGTATAGTTCTTAAGAGGGTCACAGACTTACTTTAGAGTAAGTGGGAGTTTGTTTTATTTGTGTTTTTGTAACAAGACAAATAAATATTTTTTTTTATTTTAAATAAAATTTTGAGCTATTTTTTCTAATTTTTTTTGTGCACACTAATATTTTAAGAATAAGTACCAGATTGATTATGTAGTATATGATTATGTGGATATGTCCACAGAAGATATGATCATAAATTCTCTTAATCAATGAATGAGATTACAGTTGTTGAATAAAGTTGGGAGCTTTTCTAGACTGCAATATTTTATGAAATAATTTATCTTGGTTGCAGACTATGTTTGCATTGATTAAGATCAATGTGAGATTTAATTATGGTTAAATTTTTGTAAAAAGTAATTAAATCTCAAGATATATTTAGTTATTTTATTTCTTTTAATCTTGAGTTTATTATAAATATGTATTTAGATGATTATTGTTCTTTCAGTTATCAATAAGCGAGGTCTATCTTACGACCAATATCTTAATGACTTGGGAACATGATTGTTTAAATTACCAATATTAGGAAATAAACAATAAAGAATTTGTATGAAATATTCTCTTGATATGTTTCAATACTTGGATGTAATGAAGTCACTGGCGAGTGCATTTGATCCATTAGAGAAACTAACAAGTCAAGAGAACAAATAATTGATTGATTGACAGAAAATATTGTCAATCAATTATTGATATTTTACAAAGGAGAGATATAATATCAATATTATTGTTATTAATCTTGGAGTTCAACTCTGGACTCTAAGTGGAGTAGCACCAGATTAGATAGTTGGTTGACAACTATAAGGATCCTTGATTAATAATAGTTAGATCTCCAGAATAACTCAGGATATCTGATACAGCTCACATCTCAGCTATAAATAAAACACAAAGATTGAGTTACATGGACTTGAGATTATACTCAAGTTTGTACTCAAGAGCAAGTGAGAGATTGTTGGAGTTATGATCTTGGTCCCACTTGAGATAGTATCAATTATAATAATTTTATCTCTATTTCAATTTAAATTAAATTCGATCATAAGATAATTTGTTATATGATATAATCAAATTATTGATAAGATAAAATCATGATAACAATGGTTATATCTATTAAAATTTTACTTTAAATTAAAAAATGAGAATATTAGTTGGTTTGCATTTCTATTATTTGTACGTGCAAATATTAGAAAGAACTAGAGAACAATAGATCCAACTTGAATTTAGAGAGAATACGTAAAAATCATAGAGTGAAAATATTAGAGAAAATATTCATTCTCTAATATTTTTGTTTTTTTTCCTAAGATACAATAGAGTCCACACTCTGTTGTACAACTTAAGAACGGTCTTGGAAGATCTAGTAGATCGGGTGGTAGATCCCAATAGCAGATCTGGTAAAAGGTTGTAGAAACTGTAGCAGATCAGGTGACAACTTGTAGATCCGGTTGCAGATTATAGATCTAATTTATTCGTTATACAACACATCTAGTAGATTCGTTATTTTCTTCATGTTTCATATTAGTTTTGTGGGTTTTTGATTTTACGCTTCCGCAACATATATTTTTGATCTAGTAGACCCGTGGGTCATGCAACCCAGATGTTTGACCCATTGGAATCTAATGATTCTGGCCACTATTTTCAGTAAAACTTATCCTGTTGGCTTTGTCTTTTCATTTCCAATCAAGCCCATGGATCAATTTGGTGCAATATCCACTGAAATTACATACCCAACTCAAAATACATAATACACGGGTTTAAAATCCTTTTTGTGCCATTTATGAGCATTTTGCCAATTAATCATGCAATATTCTATCCTTTGTTTTTTGGGTTTCACATCTAGTGCCTATAGGCTGAGATTTTAAACTTCTCATTGATATTTGAGAGAGATTTGAGGAATTTTGATGAAAAATTGAAGAAACTTGAAGATTTTGAGGTGTTTGGATATTGAACAAGATTTACCCCTGCACATGATCCTCACGTGCTGATAATGGAGGAATTTGTACAGATTCTGGCATGAGTATTAACGGTTCCACACTTTGTACAATTTGGGTACTGATTTGCAAAAAAGAAGTTTAAGTACCCACTTGTCACACCCGATATAGTTTAGATATCCCTAGTGTAATTATCCCTAACAATTACAGAAACAAAATTAAACTCAAGTAATTAAAATGAAAAAAAAATCAAAGTTTTCACCTTACTCGTAGATCAGGCTAAACCTGAAACCAATATAATTTGGGAAATTGGTTATTGAAAATCTCTAAAACCATTGGGTTCCCGATTTTAAATGCAAACAAATAAAAAAAATTAATGAAAATTTTTGAATGAATTTTACTTAGAACCTCGAGATGAAGAAATTACCTCAGCGAAAAGCGCGACTTTGCAATTTTTTAAAGACCAGAGGAGGAACATCGACTTTAACGAGCAAACTCGTGCTTAAACGCCAAGGAGAAACGGCAGCGTTAAATTTTCAAGATGGGGAAAAACATAATGGAGGGGGAGGGAGTAAGAATAATGGGGCATATATGAAATGAAACGGGTGTGGAGGAAGGAAAGTGAACTGGCCAGAGGGAGGAAGAAGCACGGGGAGGGGCAAAGTGAGCAGAATCGGGACTTTTGATTTCTGAAATGTATATTTTGCAGATGAATAGTGGCGGAGGAAGTGAGGAGATTTAGGACTTCTAATTCTGAAATGTTTGATTTGCAGATGAATGAGGGCGAAGGAAGGAAGGTGAACTAGCCCAAGGAAGGAAGAAACAAGGGGAGGGGCGGAGTGAAGAAAATTTGGACTTTTGATTTTTGAAATTTTAGATTTTGAAATTAGGGCAGATGATTAAGGAAGATGATGAGAGGGTATAATCGGGTTTTTATAAAAGGTTAGGGGTAAATTCGTAAATGAAAAAATTAATTAATTAATTATTTTTCAAAAACCTTGACCGAAATTGGCATATTACCGATTACCCCCATCATGAGGTTCATGGATGGAGATCCCATAGGGGTTCTCTTGAGTTTGAACAAAATGTACAAGTTTCGTTGTTTTGCGCAGGTGAATAACTTCACGAGAAAGCAATGTTTGAGTAAAAAAGAAAAGCATCAGTAGGCGATTTTTCACATATTGAGCGAAAGACCAAGAATTGATAATGGGGATTCGTTAACAAAAGTGGATTTCATAGATCTATACATTTAACTTTTCTTTATTTTTTTATTTTTTTGAGATTCACTACAACTAATATGGCCTACAGCTACAATGATCTTTCGTGAAAAAAGGCCATTTTTTCATCGCAAAAGACATTTAGTTACAGAAACAGTCATAACAATGTCTTGACAGTAGGTGTGTCACTGAAAGTCCCTAACCACAAAAAAAAAAAAAAAGTCATTTCGTGACTGAAGGCCAATTCATGTATTTTGGTCAATTTTTGTGACTAAATGTAAAACATTTAGTCACGAAACAATGCATAACTGATATTCGATATATTCGTTACTGAAACTGATGATTTCGTGGCTAAAGTCGATGAATCAGTTATGAAGTTTTTAGTCACTCTTTCATAAATTCTTCACGAAATTTTTTTCATTACAAATTGCAATGTTTTAGTCACGACGTTATGTCCGTGACTAAATGTCGTTTGAATTAGCCACGAAAACATTTGTGCCTAATCATACACTATATTAGCCACGAAAGTTTTTTTCATCATATATTTCAATCTTTTTGTCACGAAGATGTTTCTGTTACTTAATTCATATTCAATAGCCACGAAAAAATTCATGGCAAATTGTAGATTAGATTAGCCACGAAAGTATTTTTCATAACTAATTTGCAATTGTTTTTAATCACGAAACGATTTCCGTTACTAAATTCAATTCAATTAGCCACGAAAACATTCTTTACGTGGCTAATTATATTAGCCACAAAAATTTTCCATAGCTGTTGTTTTATATTATTTTTCCAGCCCCATATTAATTAGTTTCAAACACATTCATTGTAGTGACTAAAGTGCTGAAATAAAACAACAGTTCCATAATGTATCCACAACCAATAAACAAAGCCAAAACTTAATGTAAAGTTTGAATATATTTTTTACTACTTGTAATTAACCATCCCAAAACACGTAATTCACAAAATATATATACATCAAAAGTTTCAACATTAATAATTAATGCATCGCTACCTAATCATAACATGTGCAAGTTAAGATGTTAGCACTTAACATCTTCAAAAAATATATATGAACATATGACCTTTCTGCTAATATTTACTGGCATCTCAAAAGTAATGTTTCAACTACTAAATACCACATTCACAAAGAGTCCAAGCTAAGGGAACCTGCAAATTAAGTACATAGAAACAACCAACACAATGTTAACACATAAGTTATTGAAACAAAAATTAACAATTCATGCAATTTACTTGTTAATTTACAAGTACCTTCATCATTAGGAGTTGTTTAAGTTGGTAGATTACACTCAAAAGAGTATATTCGTAACTGCATTTCCTTTATGTAAGTCGTTTAATTGATGTGACGATCCTCATAAACTTTGAGTCTTTCTTTTAGTTCTTCATTTTGCACCACAAAGTTGGCTGCTTTTTGAACTGCTGTCTCCTTCTTATTTCGTGCCTCTTTAGCTTCTCTTAAAAGCATTTTGAACCCTCCAATTTTTCTTAAATTTCATTAAATCTGTTTGCTATTGGATATGTCAATATATATTAGCATATGCAAACATATAAAAGAAAACATGGTTTTGTAGCTTTGCTCATAAGAAAAAAAGATCAAAACTTGATTTTAAGCATTCACAATGCCATAGTCAATCTTTGTGGAAGTGAAGGGGGCATTTATGTCCCTTCCATCAAAAAACCATGGTTCTGTGGCATTTATGTCCCTTCCATCAATTAAAATCTAGGGAAGTGATGGAAAAAAAATTAAAGAAGAATCCAATGAACGTAAACAAATAAAAACATACAAACATTACCCACACAATAGACTAGTGATTCTACTTTGTTATGCACAAATCCCAATTGGAAAATCCTTTATGCTGATCCTTTGTTTCTTTTGGAATCTTGCCCATTTCAATAGCTGATTTGATCCAGTTTTTCATTTCTTCATAATGTTTCTTTCATGAAATGCAAAATGTGATCAAATTGGTTTTGTTATCAAAGTAACTAGTCATCGTCAGTTTAATGACAATGCAAATTACATCAACTAGGAAATGTTAACTATTCCAATGAAACAACCTGATTACTCATGCTCACTAACTCTGAGACATGACTCATAAGCATTCAAGTAGTCTGATAGTGTGAGATATTTTTGGACAATCTAGAGTAAATGATTTGAAAGTAGCTCATTTTCCCAAACATCTGGTGTCCAACTTCTAATATTGACCCTAAAATAAAAAGGACTCCTAAATTCCTGTATTTAATTAAAATTTCAAGACCCCATTTGGACATCTATATCCAAAAGAAAAGCTATACTTTGTACGAATGCACAAATACTATTTATACTTTATTAGTTTCACTTTTGAAATCTTAGCTGACTAAACAAACTCATACAAACTCTTGTTAATTGTTCATTTTAGTTAATTACCTTGATAGCCAACCATTCCTGACCAAAGTTGATGTCATGGATAGAAGAATCCAGGGAAAAATAGGCCTTTGGCAACCTTGGTTCAACCTTGAATCTCTTGCATAAGGGTATCTAGTACTTAGAGAAATGAGAGGCCTCTAGGAGAGCATAAAATGTAAATTCAAACCCAGCATCATCAGAAAGATAAATACTCAGCTTCTCATGTGGATAATTGTAAGACATTGTTGATAAAACAGTGCTAATCACCGGGTTTGGTGGCTCCATTGCAAACAAAAATGTCCACACCCGATAAACTGTCCTTGTACCTGTAACATGCATAAAATGCATTACTTACTAGGAACCAAAACTATACATGCAAAAATTTTAAGTTTCACTTGAGAAAATATAAGCAACGATTGTTACTTTCACCAATACACACACACACACACAGATATTTATACTTAAAAAAAAGGACTCTTAAAGAGAATCAAGAAAACCAAGCTTTTTCCCCTCTCAGAAACTTCCAAGCCCAACATATCGTTTATCATTACCAAAAGAACATATAAACTGAACTAGGTTTTATATAAAATTTCATGCTAACTCGGGGAAATTTTTGGATATATGCATTTTTAAATGGTGTAATTAACAATTTGTAAGAGGAGTAGAGCTTATAAATATTTTTAATGGGGTACTAAGAAATTGTTTATGTAAGATCTGGGCAAATAGAGTTAAACCAGTTATACCAAGCTTATGCTTATACCTCCTCTTTGTGCTTTGATAGGGTATGCATCTTTGTTCACATTGTGCCCCCGAGTTTCATCTGATACAAAAACTTGATTTTTAGCATTCACAATGCCATAGTCAGTCTTAAACAATATAAACATACAATATGTATATTTATGTGTTAATACACAAATATCCAAGCACATGCATATTAGAAGGCACTCAATAGGGGAAAATAAAACCAAAAACCCAAACCCCATTAGAGCTCCATTCTCAGGAAAGCAAAACGGATCTCAAATGGGCATTACTTCAAACACTTGGTCTGCGAAATAAAATAAGGAGTATATAGCACTAAACCTTGAGCTTGATAAGGAGCTTAGTGGTGAGGCCATCTGAGGAATCGGTGGCAGACTGAATAGTGGAGGTCAGAGGCCTCAACTTGGACCCAAGTAGAACATATGCGGCGAAGGGAAGAGAAGGTACTTCCTCTCATTAGTCTAAATCGTGTGCTACCATATGAAAGGGGTGAATTTTCTGTTGATGGTGAACTAGAAACAGAGCTCTGGTAATCCTTGTACAGAAGATGAGCAACATGAAAAGAATTATATCACCCCATAGAAAATTAATTACCCAAAGAAACAAAACAAAGAATGAAAGTATGGCTTTCTTTCAGTGATTTCGGAAGACAAATTTTATTCTTTCTTTGAAAATGAAAGGCCAAATAAAGCCAGATGAGAAATTAAAATATTTACCTATAAATCGAAGATTGAAGGAGAAGAAGGGAGGGGCTTGTTCTTAGGTAACCCTAGCTCTTGCTTGGACAAATTTTGCTTAGTGTTGAATCTCATGTAAATCGAGAAAACAATGAGAAAAAGATAGCGTCATTTGTTAACTTCTGAATTTTATTTTTTATTTTTCTTTATAATTAAAATGAACACTCATTTTCTATGTACCTGGTTTCGTAACTAAAACTAAAATTAAAAAATTACAATCAGTCACCAAAACATCCTTAACTAAATTGATGTTCAACATTGATCAGTCAAACAAGCAACTATTAATCACGAAAAGTAAAAATCGTAACAATAGGTCTACAAAAATTGGAGGGAAATTTGCCTCCCAAAAATTTAAACCATTGGTTACAAAATGCAATTACAATTTCATTTTTCATACTGATTTTAGCCTACAATTTTGGATAAGTACAAAACTGATTTTTTATATGCATGAGTAATTTTAATACAATATATCAGATGCACACTGAAGCGTGAATTAATATGTGAACAATGCATATAATCAGACTTTTTAAAACGTGAACACCAAATTAAAACAAAATAAATAAACTTACAGAAAAACCAAAACAAACTCAAAATTAAAACCCTAAATCGAAGGCTTTAATTGATACTCAAAATTAATATTCTACAAAGCAGAAACAATGTTGCATGCATTATGCATTATAGAAAAGAAAGTTATTCTTCTGTGAAAAAAAATCTACAAACCTCTGCCTTGAACGCACAAAGAACATAAGTCCAACTCGAATGGGTTTGAGCGCAGTGGCGGCGAGCTAGAGGAGAGATGGGGAACCAGAAGGTAATCTCGGCGACGTTTCACCTCCATATTAGAGGAGAGGCTGGCCAGGGATTTTGGAGGACTTGGAATGGCATTTTTCAACAACATTGAAGGGGAATTAATTAGATGGAATGACGCTGAAAATAGAGTCCAAAACGGTGTAGTTTTGGACAATTTTGTTTATCTTATTTATTATTTCAATTTAAAAAATAAATTTTTTGTTATGAAAATAATATTTGTGACTGTATATATTTCATCAATTGACCAGTCAAACTCAGAATATTTAGTCATAAAGCAAAAAAAATTGTAACAGTAGATGTTTAACTTTCGGAGGGAAAATTTCTCTTTGAAAAATTCACCAATTAGTTACGTAATATTGTTACAATTTCAAAGTTCGTAACTGAAAATAACATATATTTTAAACAGTCATGAAACAATTTTTTTGAAACTAAAGGGGTATCTTCTGTCAAAAAAGTTATTATGTAGCTACAAATTTCGTTGCTATAGGCCAAATTTCTTGTAGTGAATGGAAACGAAAAATTTATTCCTAGGCTTTGAATTTATCATTGAAAAAATATTACTAGTGGTCATTGTCAATTTGATAGTGCTAAAAAATACATTTTATTTATTTTTATCTTTACTTCTATTAATTCTTAAATTTTCTTTTATAGATTATGTTAATCTTTTTGAAGCACTAGAATATGGTCATTAATTATCATAATGATCAATCCAGGATGTGTTAATTAACATATTCTAATATGATAAAATGTGTGTTTAGGAGTGTTTATGTTTTGTAGCATTTATGTTCTGTAGTATTTATTTTCCATAGCACTTTTATCAAAAAAATTTAACATAAGAAGTGATGAAGGTTTGGTTAAACAGAATAAAAAATAACATTTTTAAAATTATTTATGGTATTTTGATATTTTATTTAAGAATCTTTGGTACCATTTCGCTATGAATTTTGTACAAATTTGAAAATTATCCTATGTATTTCATATTTAACACCTATGTCCATTGATCTTAACAAAAGTTTATAGCACCAATCTCCGTTAGTCAAGTTCAGAAGAGCTTAGATGCTGCCAACGTTTGTTAAATTTAAAAGTATATGTGTTAAATATAAAATACAAAGAGCAAATTTGTAAATTTGCACAAATTCAAAAGACAACATTGCCAAAAATTATTTAATTAATGCATTGGGTATCATTTTTTTCCTTTTTATTATTCTGCCACACTTATATGATAACATAACAATATCTTGTGTTTCTACTATTTTACCTAAACATTTGTTATGCTTTTTTTTTTTTCCTACTATTTTACCAAACATGTAGCAAAGTGCCTTTTTTTTC
The DNA here is from genome assembly GCA_003254975.1 of Ochetophila trinervis. Taxonomy (NCBI): domain Eukaryota; kingdom Viridiplantae; phylum Streptophyta; class Magnoliopsida; order Rosales; family Rhamnaceae; genus Ochetophila; species Ochetophila trinervis. The sequence goes on from QANX01003902.1 coordinate 30,776, forward strand.
CTAGCATTAGTTGAAGCTCCAAAAGCACTATTAAATACTCTTAAAAGCATTTCACAAAATTATTTTCTTAATTTCCCAAACGGCTTGTTTATTTATATCTCACAAACATAGGAACTTCATTTTTTTAGTCAAGTAACTTCTCAGAAAAGTATGCCATCTGGTATGTGTGTTCACCAGAATATTCATATCTACATAGATAGTTACCATCCAATTAAACTTATAGGTAATTCTGGGAATGAATTCAAGGAAAATCACTTGCACAAGCCTTTTGTAGAATACAGATCTGAGGGAAACCAAAATTCCTCGGATCACTATGTAAATTGTGAGCCCCTTATACAACATTCTGACTCTTACTATCGCAATTTAGATTTAGAAGAGGTTTCTAAACAGGAAAGGGACTCTTTTGAATATGCGTAAGAGCATGTTGAGAATGAGAAGATGGCCTCGGCTGCCTCTTCATTTGTTACGAAAGCTGTTTATTTTTGCTGAAGGAAAGATGAAAAGAAAAAAGACCTTTCATAATACACCTCCAAAATCAATTCCAATTTCACACTAACCGTATTCATAAATAAATACAATTTTTGTGACCTTATTTTCATCGGATTCATTCCAAGAATAAATATGATTCTCTTGTAGTTTGTCGAAATAAGGTCTTGAAAACCATATTTATTTTAGAGTATGATCAGTGCGACATTGGAATTGATATTTTGGAATTCATACTTGTAGTCCTAGTTCTCTTGTAGTTTGTAGAAATGAGGATGACAAAAGGCGTTAGTGTGATATTTTGGAACTCGGACTTCCAATCTCGCCTGAGTTCCAAAGTATCACTGTAGCACCTTTTGTCATCATCCTTTATACAAACTACAAGAGAACTTTGACGAAAAATACCCTTTCTAACTCAATGCCTAAGGGAACAGAAAGCTTATGCTGGATATGAAGAGATGTGACAAGAACTGGCAAGATCGGTTCTTTTTTATAAAGGAATATTGGGCACGGTCCAATCTTGAGGGTGGTTTCAGGTCTATTAGAATCTCTTGGAATTTAAAAATTGGTAAGCTATTATCTCGGACAATTCGTACGGTTGAGATTCCAAATATTGACCATTATTTATGTTTTCTTTTTGTCTGTAGACGTTTACATTAATCGTATATCAAAGTCATTTTCAGAAGAAGAAAAATACAGAGCAATCACCCAGTGGCTTGTTGTGAAGGATCGAGTCTCAAGAGGATAATGACACTGAAATTTTTTATTTCAACCAAAACTTATCTTGACCTAGCCACCATTCCGACAAGCACTATTCTTTCCAAAATTGTATACACTGATATTAAAGTTTCTAAAGTAGAATGGTTAAGATGCTATGTTTACATTGTTTTCGGTCCAAATCCTTATAACTTTACTAACTTATGGCCCAATTTATTGCCCAAACAACTTCAAGCGAGGGAAAAGAAGACCATCAAACTGCCAAGCCTTATGGATTTGAGACTCATTGCTAGTTCAAAGTATACAGTGTCAATAAGAAGGCTAGAAATAAAAAGGCATGGCTGAAAAGATCAAGAAGCTAGTGGAAAAAAGTCTTGAAACTCCTACCATTCCCATCACCGAGCACCGAGTTGTGCTCAAGGAGAAAATAGAAAGTTTGATATTTAACCCTTAGGCTTTCGACCTAATTATGCATGAACCTCCAACAAAGAGTGTGAAGATTGGTGAGGCAAAATAAGAATGTACGATACAAATTTTCGAAGATGTCTTATTCAGAAAAGTCAAATGTAACTACTTTAGACTTCTTTACAAATCTATTATTTATGCCGATGCTAATGAGGTCATTGGTAGAAATTCGAGCGCACTGAGAGAAGAAGCTGGCATGTTGCTTTCAAGGTATAATATCCTTATCCAAAATATTTATCTTAGCCTATTTGCCATTAACATGCCTTTGCTTAAATATGTTTGTGAACCGTAGGATGCCCAAAATATGGCCTTTGTCCATGAGAAAACAACATAAGATTGAAAAAAATAAGAGCACATTTCCTCTCCAGTAGCTGACCTAGAGCACATAATCTCCAAATATGAAATCACGTTTAAAAAACTAGAGGAAACTCAACAACATGCCTACAAGGTGATGAGAAAACATGAGGCTGACTTGGAGAATTCTTCTGAAAAATGCCGACCACTGGAGGCCAAGGCTGAAAAGGCTAAAGTGAAAAAGAAAAAGGCTGAAAAGAGAGAGAGAGAGAGAGAGAGCTTATTTGAGAATTCAAGGAAATAGAAGCAAAGATGGAGAATGCAAAGTAAACAATTGCAAGCTTGAACAAGTGAATAATGGAAAAAAATGTCGAGAAGTGTTTTGCCAAAGCGTTCCATGATGCAAAGAAAAAGTATCACAATCCTGAAGCTCCCCGTTCCCCCATTAACTGATCATTGAGCAAGGATCTTTACACCATTACAGAAATGACTTTGGAGATGGATGAAATGACTAGGCCTGATCACACGCTTGCTGAAATCATAAGCCCTCAGCTTAAATGAAGTTGCGACATGGATGAAATGGCTGGTAAGCTTGCTCGTCTTTTTCTAAAGTATTACTTATTTCGAGGACAGGTGAAACGTCCAAGACTTGGCACCCTAATCCTGCTGCAGACCAACCACCAAAACCTAGAACATCTGAGAAGGAGTTCCCAACTTTGTTAATCTTTTTTATTTTTTACATATTTCTTGTAAGTATGTTCGGACATCTTATACTCCGATTTCATTGAATTACTATTTTCTGAGTATTTTGTTGAGTGAAGTGTTTTGCTTGAATTCTGAACACTGTATCTAACAAAGCATTTGGCACTTAGAAATTCATTTTTAAGTAAAAAAAACATGTATCTCGGAAGATTGAAACTCATCAAAGTTTGATTGATCACAGGACTCATCCTATGAGGACCATCAATCATTTCAATGTTCATACAACACTTTGAATGCTCAGAACCAATCGCTATTTTAGGTGTTTTCTTGCTCATAATTCGACCACTTCGCACCCTTAGCTACCACCATCTTGGAGTGGCCTAGCCTTGCCCCGTAGATGTTTATAGTTCGTTGTTTAGAGATCCAAGACAATCTTGTAGTTTTTCTAGACAGTGGGTAAGCATTTTAGATATTTAGCTTGTACTTGAAATATTTCTTACCCTTTAGGATCTTAAAAAATATGTGACACTTATTTGAGGAAGGCGAGATGAACTGATCATAGCCGCCACTATTCGATTCAATCTTTGCATGGCATTCTTGATTCTCAAAGAAGGCATATCAATTAGCACTTTGATCTAGTCTGGATTTGCTTTTATCCCCATCGAGTAACCAAATGTACAGGAAACTTTTCTGCCGAAACTTTGAAAGTGCACTTCGCAGGATTGATTCTGATCCTATATTTCTCCAGTACGTCAAAGGTTTGCCTCAAATAATAAAGGTGATCTTCAACCTCCAATTATTTCACCAGTATATCATTTATGTAAATTTCTATATTTTTTCCAATTTGCTCCTTAAACATCTTATCAACTAGTCGTGATATGAGGCCTCTACATTTTTTAGTCCAAAAGTCATGACTTTGTAACATAGATGTCCATCTCGATCATGAAGGATGTCTTATCCTAATTATCTGGATGGATCAAAATCTGATCAGCCTAAGAAAACATTTAACTAACTTATTGTCTTGTGTCATATCGTGGCATCCACCAGCTTATCAAACATGGGGAGTGGAAAACTATCCTCCGGATATGTTTTATTCAGATCAGTGAAATCAATGAAAACTTTTTTTTTCCCGTTATTCTTCTTCACCACCACTACATTTTCAAACCAAATGGGACAATGAACCTCCCTGATAATGTCATTGGCCTCCAACCAACCTACTTGTTCATTCATGGCTTGATTCTTCTTAGGTGTAAACTTCCATCTTTTCTACTTGATTGGTTTAAAGATTGGGTTAACATTCAACTTATGTATTATAATCTCAGGGTATATGTCAGGCTTGTTACTTGTATCCCATGCGAAGCAATATATCTTTTGTTTTAATAAATCAAATAGCTTATCCTTTGTCTTGGATGTCAAGCAAATTTTGATCATCGCTACTTGACTTAGCATTTCGTGGTCTACGGATACATTCTCTATCTAATATTTATTTCATTCCCCAATTCAGCCATCAAAACCCTGAAGCTCTTTAATTCCTATTTGGCTATAAATTTTCTCTGTGTAGCCTCAACGTAACATGATCGGGCTACCCTTTGCTCACTTCTCAGTGTTTCCACTTTATTTCCAATGGGAAATTTGACCGTATGATGAAAAACGGATATCACTACCTTCATTTAGCCATGAATGTTCGAGAACCGCATTGTAAGTTGAGTCTGTGTCCACTAGCATCATAGTCAAATATATCATTTTGCCTATCGTGGATATTGGCATAGCCACTTTTCTAACCAGTGCACTCAGTTTCCCATTGAATCCTACTGGATTTAATGTTATTCTCAATCTTTCCTTTATTATCCTTTATTTGTCTCAGAGTGGCCAAAAATATTATGCCCACCAAACTTCCTCTGTGAATCAATATTCTCTTGACAAAGCATTTAGCTATTGTAAGTTTAAGAATTAGAGCGTCGTCGTGGCAAAAATGCAAGCCCTTATCATCACTTTTGGTGAACATGATATTAGGCTGATCCAGATACTTGGGATTGGACATTCCAAATATAGCTACCTCTACCTTTTCGGCCATCTTATTGGGCCAGTTAATGAAATTCTTCCTCTTCATACGCTCTACCATCTGAGCATGAGAAACAATCAAAGCATATTGTTTGAAAGGGTTGAAAACTTTTTCTCTTTCTCTGTTTGTAGTAAAAGCATATTGTCTACTTGGCCACATAAATCTTCTTGTCTGAGACTTGATGCTCGAGCGATCTTTTATGTTGGATGGTTCAACTACCGAGATGTCCCTCTGATTATCAATGGGCCTTTCTCCCTATCTCTTTGCTTATCTTCCTCTAACTTAATAAACTCACTAGCTCAATGCAAGATGCCCACAATAGTCTTGGGGGTTCTCATAGTCAGAGAGTCATAGAAAATGGACTCTCAGACCAATCCTCTTGGTAAGCTTAGACTGTAACCAAATCATGACAATCATGAATGTTGATCATCTTCTTATTAAACCTTATACTATAAGATTTCAGGGTTTCTGAATTTTGTTTTAATACACTAAACATGTTATCAACCTCTTGTTTTTTCTTTCATGCTTAATACGAAATTTAACTGAAACTTTTTAGACAGGTCTTCGAAGGAATCTATTGATTCCGGCTTCGGTTTATAGTAACATGACAGCACTACTCTTTTAAGACTAGTAGTTAACCTTACACATTGTATCCTCTCGTTTCTCTTCACGTATTCCGAATGTCTCAAGGCTGGGAATGACAAAATGGAAGGGTGGGACCATCTCGGATATCCATTTGGTGAATGAAGTTCAAATTTTAGTCAAAATTTCTTCATAGTCTGCTAGGATGCTTTTCTTTGTCTTTTTAACTTATCCTAGAAAAATTGTTTGAGGTCCTCATTCGTTCGATAGGTTCTCCCTTCTAGGTTTTCGTCTTCTATAATGACATTTCCCTATAGGGTGGGTTCTAAATTAGGGAAGATGCTTTTTGCTCTATATTGTCTGTATGCTTGATTCTAACCCCACTGGCGATAGGCTCTAGTCGAGTTTCCTCTACACGTTTTGAGTTATTGTAATTAGGGTTTTGGATTGGCACCAACTCAATATGCCTATGCCGATTCGGGGTCTTCCTCATTGTTCTTCCTTTTATTCTTTTTGTCTAATCACTTTGGTATTTTTGTACGCTTTGGTATTTCTGGGATCTAAACTGCTATTCTAGTATATCATGGTGTCTTCGCTAGAGGACTATCAAAGAACCTTTGAATCATGCTCTGGTTAGACTCATTGGTCCGTTCGATGAAATAATTTATCTTATGCTGCATATAAGTTATAATCGTATGCATGGCTACCATGTGATGTTCTTGCATTGGAGTTTATGTATAAATGTTTTATGGGTTAAAGTTTTCTTTCATGATGATGAAGAATGTACCACTAAGTTTTTCTAGTACTTTTTAGGTATAATCACGATGGATGATCTTAAAAGTACCTATAACTAGCGCTTCAAACTATAGTGGTACATTTATTCCTCGTCATCTTCCACCGTATGACCTGTAAAAGAAGAGAAATTATGAAGATCTTGGAGCTTCAATGTGGTGCAAACCAAAGACACTATGATGCTCAAGTCAGATGGAGTTTGTGAAAGCTAGAAAGAAAGTATTATCTCTAGAGTTTAGAATGTAAAATCCTTACCTCTGAGCTATAATGAGATATTTATATATGTCTTTGGCTTTTAGGTATTCTAATCCCTTTATGAAACTAGGCCTTGGACCTAATAGGCTAAGCTATAGGGCCTCAAAATTAGACTAGCTTCCTAATTTCTTTGGATGTCAAATCCCTGATCTTAAATGATCAGTTCTAGATTTTTTGCCTTAAGTCATGAACACCTCAAAATGTTCGAATAATCATCGTATGGATATACTACACCATATACCAAATATTTGCTACAGATTGCGTATCCGAGACCAAAGTGTGCCTTGAAAATGTCCAAGGCGCTTACTTGAACGACACCATGATTCCTATCCGAGAATGTCGCATCTAGTCCCATTCTCAGTCAATTTTTGAACTTCATTATGGCTTTGATATTGAGATATAAATTGGATGGAAACGCCCCACATAGTAGGTATTTTACCAAGTTTTAGAAAATGCTAGGAGTTCAAAAGATATGTTAGAATTCATTACCACAATCTAAACAATTGGAAAGTGTGGATTTACTTCAAAAAGGAGTTAGAGAATTAAATAAATAAAAGAGAAGTGGTTTGTTTGTTGAAAATAAAAATTCCCTCTTTATTTATTAAAAGAGAGAGGAAAATTGTTTATTATCTGGTATATATTTATAAATAAGTAAAAGAGAGAGAAAAATGATGTTTTTCTTTCATTGAGTCGAGTGGAAAAGAAAAAGCACCTTTTTTTTTTTTGGGTAAATTAATGAAAAAGCACTGTCAAAGATGCATTAAGAATGAAATTAATTTTTTTTTTTTTGTTAAATTGTTTTTCTTTCATCGTAACGGCCAACGGGAAATGAATTGCTTAGTTCGGGTAACAATCACTATCTCCCATGTTTAGCCCGCCCAAATTAAGGCCCAGTAAATTGAATAGCCGGCCCACATACTTCTTTCTTTTTTGTTTCATTCTGTACGTTGTCTAAATGAATAAAGGTATTTGTCACCATTTATGATGATTACTATTACTCATAAGATCTATGCTGAAAAGTCAGTAACTAATTTAGAATTCATTTAAATAATTTTTTTTGAGTATTTAATACTAAAAACACGTATAAAAAAGTCAATCTTTAGCCATATATAATATGTTAAATTGTCATATCAATATGTAGGATTCAACATATCACATATTTTGTAATTAAAAATTTCCAGATAGACAGAAATGGAAAAAGAAAAAGTTGAAGTAATTATGCAAGTAATATCATCCAAAAAAAATAGCGGGATATTAAATTAAAAATATCAATTATTAGATAAGAAATTTAAAAGCTAGTCCCTTTATACGTTGTATTGTATTATATATATGTTGTGTCCTTAGAGTCTTACATGTAATCGATGAAATTTGGGATGGAGTCCTACTGCTAATTGTTCTGTGATACCCACTTATTGGGTGATCTAATAACATGTAAAATTTACTATAGACTATTCTGATAGTTAAAACTTTGGAGTTCATGTGTGTGTTGTTGTCTATGTTGTTAAGTATTCAAAGTTAGTGAAATTTAAAGTAATTTTTGCATATGGTTAGTTAAGCATAAGAGGGATGTATTTCAAATTAGAGCCGCAGGGTAGTTACAAGGCTTCTAACTTCCTTATCAGTTTATTTATATCCTATCAGACAATTTATATGCAAGCTATAACATGTTTGTAAATTTTTATGGAATCTTGTATTGATAAAAGTTGACTTAGACATTCATTTTTGTTACCATTAGACACTTAAATTGTGCATTTGTATAAATTAAAGTTAAATGCATTTTAGTATTTTTTAAAATTTAATTTGTTTAGATAAAAATTACTATAATTAATTTGAACATTTAATATTTTCATATTTACAAAAAAATTATACTTTAGTCTAATTATATTAAATTTAACAGAATCCGTTATGCAAAAAAAAAAAATTCTTTTTATAACAATTATATGAAATATTAAAAAAAATATATTATATACATTGTTTTCCATCTAAAAACTTTTTTTATCATAAAATGTTAAAAATATTTATGTATCATGAAATTTTTTTTCATCCTAATTTTTTTTACTAAAATTTTTGCAAATTTTTTCAACTTGAATTTTTTTCGTCTAAAAGTTTTTTGGATACAAACTAATTGCATGATGAAAAACTATATAGAATGAAACAATTTTTTTGATAAAATAAATTTTAACAATTTAGGATAAAAAAATAGATGAAAAAATATTTTAGGTTTAAAATTAATCTTATGATGAAAAAATATATACGATGAAACAAATTATAATGAACAAATAAATTTTTGCAATTTAGAATAAAAAAATTAAAGAAAGTTAGGATTAAAAAAAATTCACGATGGAAAAATTTGTAGGATGGGAAAAAAATTTCATGACGAAAATATATATATATGATGAAACAAATGATAAATAATTTATTTTAGCAATTTAGGATAAAAAATTTAATAATTAAAAATATCTTTTAGCAATTTGAGATAAAATAAAAATTTTTAAATGGAAATAAAATTATGTGTTTTTTTTTTCTTTACTATTTCATATAAGTTGTAAAAAAAGAATTTTTTAGAGTATACTAAAGTACAATATTTAATGGATTCTACTAGATTTAACTCAATTAGACTAAAATATAATTTTTTGCAAATTTTAAAATATTAAATATTCAAATTAATTGTATTAACCTTGATCTGAAAAGTTATAATTAAATAAACTATTAGCTCTGTTATTTCGTTTGCTTCTTTTAAAAATCGGTGTGTAGATTTCATCTTGGTTACTTTGTTTTAAACATTTTCAATTTTGCTTTAATTACATCTTGATCTTACACTTTTGGAAAATCATCAATAATCTACTTTTAGTTTTCTAAACCTATAAAATCATATTCATCTAATAGTTTTTACCAGTTAATTTTAACTGTTAAAGACCAAAATTATATTTTTTACAATATTATTCAATCACAAAATATTGATTTTTAATCTCTCTTTGGCCTTTAACATCAAAATATCTACTATATTTCTTCAAATTACATCGATCATGCATAAACAAAAAGCACAACTTCCTATAATCAATTACAATGCAATGGTAAATTTGGACGATGATTTAAACTGACTTTTTTTTTTTATGAAAATTATATAGAAAGAATTACAAGTAATTACCAAATCTTTAACAATATCTTTTAAAGAAAATTTGTATATGCATAATTGATTTAATTACTAATTAGATCTATTCTCAAACAATCATATATTTGGTAATTTAAACATATAATATATATATAATGGCAAAGATTATAGTCTTATATCACTACAAGAAAAATGGGTCATCGTTTGGAGGCTAAATACGATGTGTAATTTCAATAACATCACATAAAAATTCAAATAGGACGCAAATAAATTTTAAAAACTTTATACAACGCTTTTTATTCATTAAAACAACGATCAAAAAAAATGCACATCGTAAAAAGTTTTGACCAAAGACTACGTTTAATAAAAACTCGTCATATTAAACATCCTGAATGACACAATAAAGTCACATGTCAAGACCGATTGTTGATGTGGTAATACGTGTCATGTTAATACGACACTTTTTGAAAGTCGTAAAAACACGTCAAATACGACACACATGACCGTTGCATAAACTCAAAACGGCGTCATTTGAGTCTAATACGGCGAACATTGTTCGGCGTATTGGCAATTTGATTTGACGAACATTGTGCATCGCATTATGTGCGCTCTATATGATCTAATACGATGCACATAGTGCATCTTATCTGACCTAATACGACCTACAAAATGACTTTTATCTGACCAAATGATGCCATTTGGTTATAAATTCATCACTTAATATAGAGTTTTCCCAGCTTTCCCTCTCATTTTGCCAATTTTTTCTCTTTTCTTCAGCGTCATGCTCTCTTTTTTTCTTTTGGATTCAGTTAGGGCTTCAAAATCCTAACTTCACTTTGAACTATTTGGCCAAGAAGGAAGGTAGTGGCATCCCAACCCGAAGCAAAGAGGTTTCACAACAAGCCACACAATAATGGTTAATACTTGTCTCTCTTATTTGTATTCTCAACGCATAGATATATTTATGTGAGTATGTATGCTTCTCATTAAGGTTTTTCACTTTAAAAAAATTCATTTTTTTCCATTTGTGAATGGATAAATATGTGTTTATTTATTTGTTTGAAAAAAAAAATTATTATGATCTTTTTGTGTAAAGAATGTGTTTTGTGTGTGATGAAGATGTGTTTATAGTATGTGTGATCCTATTGTGTTTTATGTTTAATTGTATAATGTTTTTAATTGTTATATATGTATACATGAGTTATATACACTCTATTGTTGTTAATTTTTTAAAGCCAATATAATATATTACCAAGTAATATTTATTTAAAAACTGGATATTTTATTAGTTTATTTATTTATTTATAAATCGGAGATTAAAACCATATCTTGATGACAAGACATGGGATTATCATAAGCAAGTTGTTGTCATTTGGGTTATCATAAAGATTATAAATTTGGGCTACCTAATCCGGTTGAAGCCCAAAAATTTGGGCTCATATGTGTTAGTTTAGAATTTGTTAGACCATAGAGAATTTCAGAGAAGAGCAACATTGTAATGTGTTATTTGCACAAATGTCCACCAATGGGAGCAAATGAGAGTATATATCCATTTTTTCAAAACTTAAAATTTTGCAAATATTTATTATTCACTTACTACTAGTAAAGCACATTTGTAATTAAATTTTCATCTATTCTCTTCTCGAAAAAAGAGAAAGAAAAAATATTCATCGACGTTAATGTAAAATAAAGAAAAGAGAAAAAAAAACATTTCCATCCTATTTCTTTCCCACTCTCCATCATTCTCTTTCTTTTTATTTCATTTTCCTTCCAAAAAAGAAAAAAAAAAAGTAGAAAGAAGAAATTTCACTGGGTTTCAACATTTTATGGCCTGCATTCCTTTCCTGAAAGTGAGCATCCAAAAGTAAATTTAAGAAAAAAAAAACAATTAGAGATCACTTGACAATTTAATAATCCCTCAAACTAGAAAAGGAAAAAATAAATGAAACAAAGAGGCAGACAACAGAATTTCCACTGGGTTTCGACATTCATGGCCTGTACTTTTTCCCCACAGTGAGCATTTATCCTTCTAAAGCATCATGCTATGGTTATTCTCAAGAGCATCTTTGAATGCAATAAATGTTGGCACCATAACAGATAGTGTATGGCATCAATGGCTAGCTCATCCCACCTCAATTTTTACATGTTTTAAGCAAAAATAATGTTATTCATGTTTCCCAATGGAATACAAAGTCATCAATATGTTTTAGTTGTCAACTAGAAAAATAATGCAGACTCCCTTATGATGATTCAAATTCAATAATAAAATTTGTATTAGATAAATTAAAATTGTGATTTTTAGGGACCAGCTCCTATAATGTCCAACCAAGGATTTTAATACTATGCCATGTTTTGGATTAGGTTGACCATTTGGGGGTTTAATGTTGACTTTTTTTTAGGAATGTTTTTACTCTAATCTTATCAAGATTGGCGAAGAGGACGACGCCACGAGTCCGTAGGTTGTCAGCACGCCCAAATCGGAGTTATAGATTGTAAGTTATGGTCAATCAAAGATTGTACTTTAATTCCGGGACAGTTTGTTTCTACTAGGTACTTTGTTTCAACGCCTTTTGGGCATTTTAATTCAAATAAAGGTACTTTATGGTTGTTTTCAACTACCTTTATTTTTGCTTGGGTAATGAGAGTCTTTAAATACCTCATTTACCCTTGTTGGCAGACACATTTTTGATTTTAGAGAGAAAGAGGCACGGGGATAGAAAGAGAGGGGTCGCATTGTAGCGACACCACCTTTGGCCGGCCATATCTTCCTCGTCCGGCGGACTTACGACGTGTTCTTGGTACCATTGGAAAGCCGGTGTGACAATCTACACGTTGGTACCAAGTTTGATCCCAGAAAACTGCCGGAGCATGGCGGAAAATGGCCAAGAAGTCTAGAAAAAACCACCCGCGACAGCCACCACCTCCACCTAGATCTGCTCCGTTTTCCGGCCAGTAGCACAACATAGCCACCACGTCGAGCCTCAGACCGCGCCGGTGACCTAATCTGCAGCTGGCCAAACTTCGACGACCGCCCACGCTCTGCACAAGCCATCCAAACCTGCTGCCAATCCACCTCCACGCGCCATCGCCGATCTGCTCCACCGCCGGCGAGTGGTGGTGCACCACCCATCCAGGAAGCTTGCCCTCGTGCCGGTGAAGCCAACCCAGGTTGTTCCTCATCTTTTCTCCGCCGTTAACCCCTTCAACGGACTCAATCTTTGGCTGGATCTTCCTCCCCTCCGGCGGAGCCACCGGCGTCAAGTGGGTGCTCACCACCTATCCCAACGTGTTCCTAGGGTCATGGGCAAGCTTGCTGTGCCGATGATTTGATCCAATTTTGGTCGGATTCAAAAATGCCCAATTCCTGTTGAGGTTCAATCTTCTGGGACCAATTTCGACCATTGGCTAGGACGAATCGTGAAATTGAAGGTAGATTCTCGTTCCTTGCATCTTCAATTTCGTTTCGGTATAAAGTTTGTTGAAATCGGACTTGAAACGGGAAAATCCATGTATTTTGGGAATTTTTGCCGATTTGGGGCATTTTTCGTAATTACTTAAAATGTTAGGCAATCTTAGTAAGTAGTGTTTTAATCTTGTAATTTGAGACTCAGAGGACTTCTTTGAGCCTTTGGTTAGTTTTTCAGTAATTAAAAGAATTTTTGGTAAATTATTTTATAGGTGTTCGTGCACGTTCGAAGGCTGGACCGGAGATCCAGCAGGAGCACTCTTCGATTTTCTAAACATTTTGGGATTATATATTATTATGATTTAATCGAATATGATTTGTTTTGATTAGATTTTCTTGTGCATTTCAAATTATGCTTATTAAATATATTATATGCTGATTTAAATGATTAATGATTTAAGACTATATATGCATTTGTGATTTTAATGGAATTCATATTTATATGAGATTTGTGTTTTAAATGGTATTTGGTGATTTAAGAAATTTTTGGGGCAATTTTTTTGATATTCGAAATATTTGATTGTTTTTCGTTAATTTTTTTAAATAGAAGATTTTGGAAAATTGTTTAAAAATAAAAGGATTTGAAAAATTGATGAGACTCGGTGATGAATGATTTTAGAAATGATTTTGAGGAGTACCACACAATATTATGATGCTGATTCAGATGTATGATTATTATGCGCGCTATTATTATTATTATTACTATATTATGCCATCCTCTGATGCGGACACGTGTCGGGAGAGAGATGATGAGGATCCTGCCATGACGGATTTGAGTCGCCGGTTCGTTGTGATGAGTATACGCCCCTCCCCCCGCCTGTGACGCCGTCAGGATGCTGATGGTCACACGGCACGGTACTATGCTGTGGTATTGGTTTGGTTTTATATTTGTTGATTGCTGATTTTAAATTGATGGTTCTGATTTCATGGATCGTGGCCCATGGCCTTTCGTTTTCGAATTGTAACCCACTTACTTGCTAGTTTATGAAAATGTGTTTGACAATCATTTAAATATTTATGAATTTCATTTATGATTCTGGAGTTTTGATAATGTGATTTCATGGTTTTAGATTGTGGGTTTTGAATTTATGCGTTGGAGCCCATGGTATTTGGTTTTAGATCGGTTTTGGATTTAACAAATGTTTCTACTTGCCATTTTTATACAAACATATTTTACAAATAAATTTAAATGTTTCTTGTTGAGATTGCATTTATGGTTCTAGTGATTGATACGTGATTTCAATGATCGTTTTAAATAGATGGGTTTATGGACTGGATTGGCCCCTGTGGTTCATGAAAAATGAACATTTTCATCCCCTGTCTATTATACATTGTTAAAGAAGATAAGATTTTATTTTGTCCAAGTTTGTTAGATTTGAAGGTTCTAGACAATTAAATTCTTCAAATTTTAAGAATCTAGTTTTCATGGATGATCTGAAGTTGGAGGGAATGAAATCTCATGATTGTCATATTTTGATCCAACAACTATTGCCTCTTGCAATTCGCTCTATGCTTCCTAAAATGTGCGACATGCTATTGCAAGACTTTGTTCTTTCTTCAATGTCATTACTAAAAGTCCATCTATGTTGCTAATGAACATTGTGCTTGCTGGAGAAGTTTTTTCCACCTTCATTTTTTGATTCGATGGTTCATTTAATCATGCATGTGGTAAGAGAAGTTAGACTGTGTAGGCCAATACATTTTTAGTCGATGCACCCATTTGATACATACATGAAAATACTAAAATGTTATGTCCGGAACAAGAGTAACCCATAATGATTATTGCTAAGAGTTATATAGCTGAAGAAGCAATAGAGTTCTATAGTGAATAGAGAGTTAGATACAAATAGAAACCCTATTAGTAAGTATCAAAAATTAAATAAGAATGAAGATGTTGGTGCCCCTATTAGAGGTGCAAAGACACAGCCAATTAATTGACAACTTTGGGAGCAAGTCTATAGTTGTGTACTTTTGAATGCGCCTGAAGTGGAATCATACATGATGTATGCCTATACTTATATTTAATAGTGATATTTTTTTCCAAATTTTTTTATCTTATTAATATGGGAAAGTAATTTGAGTTTTAGGGATCATTTGGAAGCATTAAAGTCGGACATATAAAAAGAAGGAAAAAAGAAAAAATTGTTTTGAAAATGAACATAACCGTACATTTATGTATTAGTTTTGTGATAAAGTATGCATGGTGAGCTATTAATATTTTCATACATTCATAATGTATAACCTAATGTTTGATATTTTAAGTAATAAAATGTAAATTTTTGTAAATTATCAAATCAATATCATGCGAAGTGAACTAAATCATAATGTTTCAAAATCTTTAAGGTGTAGGATCTATAGTGAATAATAATTAAACATGAAGGATATCAGATTAAGGGGTTTGATTCAACAGTATAGAAAGGGACAGCTAGCATGTTACACAAAATTTTGGTGATAAGGTAGTTGCTCAAACTATGTATTATGCTAGTGCAATGGACAATAATTATATATTAGCTTGCATGACCTACTGTGGGATAGTAAAAGAGATTTGTGATGTCAACTACAATTTTTCTGTCTTCTAGTATTTAAGTGTGATTGGGTTAATAGTAGCTCTTTGAAAACTGATAATTTGGGATTTACATATGGAATTTTAATAAAATTGGACAACCCATTCATTATGGTTTTGCAAGTGTGACAAATATTTTATGTTGAAGATCGTGCAAATCCTACCGACATATGACAAAAGCTGACCTTTTCAAGACACAAAACGAGACAAAATACTACCTGTAATGGATCTCAAATACACCAATTTGGAGCTCCTTTGAGCAAAAGAACTCCAAGATAGTTAAAAGGCAGCGAGCCACGTTTCATACTTGTGTTCCCCATCAAAGCATGTTGTTGTGGAGAAGTAATAGCAGCCACAAAGTACATGTGTGACTTGTCCCAATAAACAAATTGGCCTAGAAGACCATCATAAAGCTCCAAAGCCAACACGTTTAACATTAGAAAATGTACCTTGACAAAAAATAAGAAAATGAGATGGAGCCATAATAAGTCAATTAGAAATCATTTGCAGAAAAATCCCCTGTATGAACCATTTTGAGTACTTAATAGCTTAAAAAGTCCTCCACAATGCAAAAAAGTAAAGACGAAAGTTGATCACCCTTGTGAACACCCTTCAAGCAAGAAAAATAATCCACCAAAGACCCATTCATAAAAAAAAATAACCGAGCAAAATGAAAAATGGAGCTCAACCTATTAATAAAACCATCAAAGAAGCCAAAAGCTTTGAAAACAAAATAAAATAAAAGGCCATTGCATAGTATCGAAAGCTTTTCGAATATCGATTTTGATCGCAAAATTGCCTAAAAAATAGCAGCGGTCCATAATGTTAACACAATTTGAAGTTGTAGCTTTACAATCTTGGATGTGATGACCTTTAATAAATCAAAATTCATTATCCAATTTTATTAGCATATCCGCAAGGCAAGAAGCCAAAATCTTTGTCAAAATTTTTAAAAATGAAAATTTCTAAAACAATTGGTCTAAACTGATCCAAAGACATTGCATAAAAAATTTAAAGAATCAAAACCATAAAGCTAAAGTTAAAACCTGGTTCCACCAATCAATTCGTTTTCATTTTTTTTGTTTCTTTTAAAGTGTTAAAAGTATTCTTTTAGCAATGCAAGTCGTCGCTAATTAGTTACTGTGTAGCAACACCTTGTGCTGCTTATTGGCATTTAATTTTTTTTTCTTAAATTGATTTTTTACTTTACTTAGTATTTGCCAAAAGAATTATTTTTTTTAATATTTTATATTAATTTAGCTTACTAAATTAATATTTTAGATGAGTTTAGTATATATATGAATAATTTAAATTAACTTAAAAATTTAACTCCACAATTATTATTAAGTTTCAAAAAAAATTTAGAATATTTTTTCAATTAATTTTACCATACACACTTATCAGCTTCAATTATTATTTCCATCACATATTATTAATTAGCATTCGTTCACCGACTCAACTATATTAATTACCCCCATTTAATTTCTCCACTCATTACAAACAACTATTTCTTGCCTCCCCTATGTAATTTTCCATTCTTTTAACTTAATTTGTTTAATTTTTATAACTTTCTTTTATATCTATTTTATATTCATTTTTTCGACCATTGTTATCCGTTGAATAATCAATCTAAGCTGAAATTGGCAACTCAATCATGCATTCTACTATGTTATAACAAATCCAAGCAAGTAAGTTCACCTTTAGTATTAATATTATTTGCAGCTAGCGAGTTTTTTTTGTTTGAATCTTTTATTCATATATGTCTTTTTGTGTTCTTGATTTTTTTATATATGCAATATAATCAGATTATTGCATTGATTAATGAAATTGCAAAATGTATAAGTCATGGATATATTCAAATAGAAGATCCGATCAATTTTTCAAATATGTGAAGGAATTTTTAGAGTTTGCATACTTGCATGAAATGTAAGTGATTATATGTCATCTTGTATACTTGCATGAAATGTAGAAATATATATGATATTACATTCTCTTAAGAAAATAAAATGTCATATATATTGGAATAGATTTACTAGCAATTACTCAAGAAGGATTTTGCATGGTAATCTTGTTTGTCTACAAGTGTTGGGACATCTTACAATTAGAAAATGTAGATGTAGAATTTCATCAAGATGATAATAGTGGTGAGGAAGATATGACATATAACAATATAGAAATAACCCATGATGCTTTTATAATTCTGAGAAAGATATTCCAAATAATCTAAATGAATTTTCTCTTTTGTTGGAGGATTAAGATAAACTTTTGTACTTAGGATGCACCAATTTTACCAAGTTATTGGATGTTGTCGAATTGTATAAATTTAAAGGAAGATATGGACATTCTTACAAGAGCTTTGATATATTGTTGAAGAAGAGATAGCAGCCAACATATTTCAGAGGTTGTATGTGCAACTGCTCAATATTCACCTTCTATCAAAAACCTCAGGACTAACTATTTCTTCCTTGATGATCAAAAAATGGGAACGCTTCCTAAAATCTCGGCACATGCTAAGGTTGAAGTACAACCATCTCAGTTGCTAGCCCAATAAGCATCCGAATATGCATGGAGGGAAAGCAGTGAGTTTTTCATGTGTGAAAGGCCAAGCAAAGTTGTCTCTTTAAATATCTGAGTATGCATTTAACAGCAGCCCAATCCACATTTATGGGGGCGATGCTTAAGCTGTGAGATTTTATTCATAGTGAATGCAATGTTTGGTCAAGTTAAGGAAAAATATTGAAGAATGTGATGCGGAATCCCAAGATTAAAGAATCTGAAACCCCAAAACACACAAGAAATATTGAAAAATAATTGGAAACAACCCGTCATACCAAACCCCCAGAACACGTAACCGATCCACTAGATGCTCCACTTTTGCTCCAAAACTAGGATATGGCTCTATGATGCTTGCATCATTCCTTCCCTTTTCAAAAAGATTCGTCCTCGAATTTACATCCATATCAAAAGGAGAAATATAAGAAATATTGAAAGTAGCAGTCTCATTGTACTCACCCTAAATGGCGATTTTGTATGCGTTGTCATTGACTCTTTCAAGCACTTAAAACGATCCATTGTCTCTAGCATCCAACTAAGATATCTTTTTGTTAGGAAACCTTTCTTTTCTCATGTGTACCCAAACTCAATCTTCTGGTTCGAATATCTTCCACGTGTCATCCAACAAAGCTTTTCAATAAGGACTCAAAAATTCCACTTCCCTATGAAACTTAATAGTTCTAGGCACTCCACGCAATCTTGATTTCTCATCAAAATCCTGCAATAAAGAGACAAAAACACTAGGCAAATTAGGGTTAAGGTTAGTTTCACAAAGCAAAACCTCTCGAAACCTCACTAACAATATTGCTTTCTTGCCTAAAAATGCACTCTTGACTTCTCTCTCTTTTGCATTAAAACTCTTTTTCTTTTCACTCTTCTCACTTTTCTTTATTGCACTTTCCTCTTTATTTTTCTTACTAGTGAAATCACTCACCACTGGGCCTTTATTTTTATTATTTTCACTCTTAGCCTCTTTTCACTCAATTCTTTTATTTCCCTTACTTCCCAAATCCCCATGTGAACTTTTGGATAATTTCAATTTTTCAAAATACAGTTGCATTGGAGATAAAGTTGCAACTGTGACTTTCTTTTCATTATGCTCATGGCTCCAAGCTCTTGGTTCCTCCCTCCTTGGACGTCTCCTCATTGTATGATTTAAGACTTCATTATCCTCGAAATTCGATGGCTCTATATCTCTAGTTCGCGAACCATCTCTCCTTGGGTTATTTGTGGCGGTCATAAAGACTTCATTTACCTTATCATTTAGCTCATCCAACCTCTTGTTGAACCTTTGAAATTCTCTTGCGAAGGCCTTGTAAAAGAGCTTCATGCTCGGTGTCATCTCATTTTCATGCTCTTCATCGGAATGAGCGGCTTCTTTTCCTTCTCTTCTTGAAATCTTAATTTCTACAAGACAAGATTAGTAAAAGAAAAATCCTTACTTCTCTCCCTCACGTGTTTCAGTCTTTTAATGGTAACTACGCTCATGTTTCACACAATTTTGGCTTTTACCCTCAATGTGCTCACCAATCAAGCCTTTTACCACTCATAATTTTTTGAATCAAGTTGCACTTTAGAGTTAAATACAACAAATCAAAGCAAGAAAAAAAAAACAATTATCACAATCTCAAAACCTAACCAAAGACAGAAAGTAGATCAAAAGAAAAGCAAAAAAAAAAGATAACCAGAGTAATGGAATGCAAAGATTAACCTAAGCATAAATAAAATAAATAAATAAATAATTCAGATTTTATTTTATTTTTACTTTTTATTTTTACTTTTCTTTTTGAATAAAAAAAAACCCAAATCAACAAGATAAAATAAAACGCACGGATCAAACAGAACCGTCTTTTTTTCTTAAAGGAATCAAAGTATTATGAACGAAGAACACAAAGAAATTAAAAACAAAGATAGATAGGTATTTATCTCAACCAATGCTCTGATAGCAATTGATGCGGAACCCCAAGATTAAAGAATCTGAAACCCCAAAACACACAAAAAATATTGAACAGTAATTGGAAACAAGAACTTACCCTACCAAATCCCTAGATAACTTGTATCTAAAAACGTGGATTAGAAGGCTAGGGAAAGAGAAGAACAATCGCCATAAAGTATTTCTACTTTGAAAAGAGAATACAACTCTTAATGCAATAAGAAGAAAAAATAGATTTCTCACCTTGCAAGAATACTCCTGGGAGCAATATGAAAATAAATTCTTTTAATTAATTAAAATCTAAAATCTAAAATCTGTCTATTACAAAAGAATTGATCTCCCTTTATATAATGATTAGGGTTAGATCAATAACCAATCTAAACCATTAAATATTAAAAAAGTAATTCTAAGGCTGAAAACTAACTCTAAATAAATTAAATAGAAAAATAGTAAAAATTACAAAACTGCCATTATAATCCTAAAATAGCAAATATTACGAAACTGTCATTATAAAATGCTTGTTTTTAAAACTACATTGTTTTGTCTCCGCAACTCCCGATCATCATTACCACTTTCATCCCTTACTTGGGCATCATGCTTAAATCATCATTAGGGATCGAAAAAGTGTTTGAATCATTTGAAAAATTAAATCGATCTTTATCCATAATTCTCTTCAAAAATCCAAGCATTCTTTCTTTGAACTTTTTAGCTCGAGAACGCGTAACCGATCTACTAGATAAGATGGTGTCATCCACTTTTGCTCTAATGCTAGGATATGGCTCTTTGATGTTTGCATCAGAATGCCAATTGTTTGGCAATACAAAGTCGCAGAGGAGGGTGGAGTTCCATCATCAAGAAGAAGTGAAGATGAGGTAGACATCGGTGTGGCAACTGGCTTTGCATAGAGCATTGAAGTTTTGTCCGATATATCAAACATGTACTTTTGTTAAGACAAAAATAGACTGGTAGTTGTGGGTATTATTTCTATTCCAAGGAAGTATTTGACAAGGTTGTGACATACTGATCAATGTGAGAATTGTCATTACCTTAGGTCGACATACATTATGTCAACATACATTAAGAGATACATAATGGAGCCATGGTGATTGTACAGAATAAATACATGTCTGAATATGCATTTTTAAAGCCGTATGAGAGTAGCTAGGAAGGACTTGATTTTTTATAACCATGCACGATGAGCTTGTTTCAATTCTTAAATAGCCTTTCTAAGTTTACAAACATGACAAGGTTTATCAATGTCTACAAAATGTTGTGGCAGAGCCATAAATACTTCTTCATGGAGGAACGCATAAATGACGTCCATTTGGCACAGGAACCAATTTTTGGAGAGTGCAACGCATAGAATAACTTTGATTTTTGCTTGACTTGGAAGATCCATTTGCAGCTAACTACATTCGGTGTAGAATCTGGAGGTACACCAACTCCCCAGTTTTATTTTGGATTAGGGCTTTGAAATCTTCTATCACTTTTTGGTGCCATTCAAAGTTTTTAAAAGCCTAAGTAGTGGTTCTTAGTATTAGTAAAAGAGATAAGTTGTTTTGAGGTGGGGAAGAAATTAGAAAGAATTTGTTGCTTGAAGATTTTATTGTGATCACGTGTGCGCATGGCATGTGTGCGTATTAGAGGGGAGAATAGTTGAAGATGTTGTGGCTATGGTTGGTATAGAGGATGATGATCTGCTTTTAAAGTGAATAATAACTCTTGAGTCCCATTCTGGTGTTCCAGTTGAATGGTCCAATACATGCATGAGAGGTATATTGGATAAATTTTGGGATGTGAGGAAGGTTTACTACTTGACATACTTCTAGTTGAAGTGGATAGAGTTTTATATACTGTGGGATAAGAGGGGAGAGAATATTTATTAGATAATGGTTGACTATGGGTAGGTAGGTACGTATGAGTGAGTAGTGTCCGGGTTGGAGTGTGATTCATCTAGATTAGCAGAATGAGATGAAATGATTGAATGAGAGAGGGAATGGAAGGAAATATGTCTTCTACAAACTCAACATGTCTTGAGTGATATATCATATTTGAATTAGATTAAAACAAGTAAAACCACTTTGTAACTTCAGTGGCTCTAAGTAAACACATGGCTTTGATGGGGACTCTAATTTATGAGCTGTATACGATTTGAGCCTAGAATAGTAATTAAACGATTGTTAAAAATAACTAGTAATTAAACACATCATATGATGTGACTGAAGTAGGACCCCCTACAAGTTATAGAGGTGGTGAACTAGATAAAGATGATTTACTAAACGGTAACCTATGAGATTTATTACACTGGCAAGAGTCATAGTGAAACTTATTGGTGAAAGACACAAGAAGTAAAAACTAAGCAATGAGTTAACGGAGAATATTTTCTAAAGGATGACCTAGCTATTTGTGCCAACCATGGAGACTTGTTTTTGCACTAGTATATGTCATGGGTTAGAAAGAAGAGAGAGACACTTGGGCAGGCCATTCATATATGCCATCATTAAGGGACCCTTAAGGAGCACCAACCTTGTTTGGAGATTCTTGACAAGAAAACAAAAAGGTAGAAATTCAATGGATGTATTTTTTGATAAGTAAATTACATGTCACTTGAGGCACACATAAAACATCAGATAATAAAAAAGAATGAGAAGAAGTGGCAAGTTTAGCCATTAGTTAGTTAGTTATGGATAGCTAGTATGCTAAGTTTGGATTAGGAAAGTGCATGGATTTGGTTTAGTTAAGTATATATTTTATGTAGACTCTGAATGCCTTTATGATGGTGTTATTATGAGTTTAGTGTAAATTGTATTTTATTAATTACCTTTTATAGATAGTTTATGCATAAATTGTGGGTGCAAGAGGCTCATTTATTTTAATTAGATTATGTTAATTATTTATGAAATATATATTAATTACTTAACTACAAAAAAATGAGGGTTTTGTGACGACAGCAAATTAGTCATAAAGCATAGTATATGTGATGGAATCATCGCTACAACTACTTTCTGTGACGGGAAAAATTCCGTCACATGTCCGCCGCAATAGTTCCGACACAAAATTTTGTGGCGGCTTACTGTTCACCTCGTGACAGAAAACAGACATTTTGTGACTGATTATTTTGGTCACAAATATTGAAGACCACCAGAAAATCACCGCAGGTGAGGAATCTGCAACTGAATGTGTTCCGTCACAAACTTATAAGGGGGTAAAAATTCTTCATTGAAGCATTTAACATTTTTCATGGTTTAGTGAAAAATTTTCCACTACAAGTCTATATAATTCATCAAACATATTCCCTATACAATACCAAATCGGAGCGCATGTTGACAGTTGCACCATACACAACATGCTCAAAACCAAACATATACACAGCAAAAAGCGATCTAGACTTCGACTTTTATTCCATATTTCACAAGGTATCAACTACAAAATGTATAAGGTAGAACTCTACCTATATGGCCGCTTGAGAATGGATCACAAGTCCCACAAACTCCTTCATATACCTGCACCAATATATGTCCTAAGCATGCTTCACGCTGAAATATTAACATGCATGCATAACACAAAAAACAGATGCCAACTTTTTTTCCTCACTACGCTATTTTAAAACTACTACAGCTTTTGTACTTTAACTTGTTGTCATGTACCTTAATTGTTCTCAACTGGTGGGTCGAGACTGACTCTCCCATCCTGGTGTTAAAAACTCAATGTGTCCTTGCAATTGGCTGAATTTTGCTTCCATCCCATCCCTGTGTTAAGGACTCAATGAGTCCTTCCAATCACCATGCTTTAAATACTTGAGCAAATCCACCTTGACCTGCACAACCTTTGATCTGGTACTTCTTTCCACCTATGAGTATGACATCAAGGGCAATGCTTAGATTGAGCCTACACAAGATGCAATGTTCCACTTTCCACTGATGATTGGAATGAGAGACAGGTAGACTTGCACAGGGAAGGACTCGCCAAGTATGAATCTAGAAACCAAAATGCTAAAAGCATAACCCAACTAACTCTACCACAAATATAATCTATTTGAAATGCAAATGGTCATCACTAAAAATGCATATAATTCTTGAAAAAGATAAAGACAGTAAGCTAGTCTGTCATTTCCATCTAATTCATGCTTCATAAACAACAAAATAAAGCATATCCTTCTTGGCAAACATAACCACAAAAATGACAACTTCAAAGATCACATTCTTAGCTTCTCAAGTGCTCAAATCACACAATTACAATAAATTTTTGATGGATAGAACCTAATATTTTTGGCACCAATATTTCCTGCACTTTTCAATCAATCTAGGACGAAAGAAAGAGAACAAAACAATATTTACAGCTGCTACAATCTGCCAACAGCAGGGGTAATGTGCTATTGTACAGCAGACATTCCAAAACAATAAGCAAACAAGCAGGCTGTTCAATCATATTCACCACCCATATTTGACAATTTTCAACAGCTATTTCAACCAAACGAAGGGGAGAACTAAGTGATCCGCCTCATAACAATTGCATTTCCACAATCACCCTGCGAGCATATATCTAAAAAATTTGACAGCAAACACCCTCATGGATTTTACAGCCAAACTGAATAGAGAAAAAAGAAAAAAAGTTACCATGTATATTGGTAAGGCATAAGGCAGATTTGACTCATTAATTTTATTTTAATCATAAAGCACCTCAAATAAGCATTTTCCTAATGTTTGCAGCCCTGCACCAAATCGAAATAAAGGTAGTATAAAAAATTTCACTGAATAGCAGTGCTAGGGAGCAGGTTATACAAGTTTATAGAAGCATCAATGTAGTTGAGTAACACAGACACTCAATTTTATAAGAATGTTCAACGGTAAATCAAACATTAAACCATTGATAACATGTACATAAAAAAAATTTGAAATTGAATAAAATTATAATCTTATATCAATCATTAAATACTTAGTTAATTCTCTGCATTTAGTCAACCAATCATAACAATTTATTTATAATTTTTTCCTCTGCCCCTTCACAACATTATGCAGTACTTTATTTAGTGAAAAGTAATCTCATAAAATCAAATTGACACAAAAAAGCCTTACCTCAAGAGTGCAAAATGGAGAATGAAGCAACTACTCACATGTACGGCCCTGCATAAATTTTGAAAGTAATCGATCAAATCACCATAACCCAAAAAGCCAAAAAATGACATTATACCAAAAAAAAAAAAAGAGAGAGAAAATGGAGATACCCGGAAGACCCTTGAGGGCATTGAAGCAGAGGCAAGTCTCTTCAACAAGCACAGGCCCATTCCAAACAAACTTGGATCAAACATGCTAGAAGCAAAAAAGTACAGCACAATCTCTCAGATAACAGGCTATTAGAATTGCATACCCAAAATAAGAAAATACACAATAATAACTGGGAGAAAGGAAACTCCCTACCATGTTTGGCCTGATGAACACCCCAGAAATAAAAAACCGCACACTGATCAAAGAAAAAGGAGGAGTTATGCTGTTAGCACACATCAGCATAAAAACACTAGGAAAAAAAATCAAACTACACATATTCGTAAGAAACAAGTTCCAAAGAATGCTGAAACCCCTGTTCTTGGTTTGGGAAATGAAATTGGACAATAACCAAATGTCTTCCACATGCCAAGATAATAACTTATTTGCAAAACAAAATAATCAAAATACAACAATGAATCAAATTCTTAGTAATGAAAATAAATGGATTTAACAAATATTACTGCAAAGATTTTGTTTTTAAGAAAGGTGGGCATGGATGGATGGGCATGACATGGATCTAAACTTTGAAAAAAAAACCAGCAAATCCCAAAAGAAAACGGATAAGAAAAAGCTAAGAAAGCGAAGAAGTAGATGGAAAGGACTACACCCACAACCAGATACACACCAGAATCTGCCGATCGAAGAAAAAACGAGTCCGTCTATTTCTTCAAGTTTTCCAGCGAGTTGCAGAGTTTCACGGCCAAAAAATTGGGTGGGAAGGCAGCGGAAGGGCTGGGCATTCTTTTCTGGGCTGTGGGTCAACTGGCCATCGCCGGATTTGGCCAGATTTCCGGTGAGAGGCTTAAGGTGCGTGGGTTCTTTATGTGGCATGACTGATCGGGAAAGGGAGAGGGAAGAAAAATGAGGGAGGGATCAGGAGAAATAGGGAAGTTGAAAAATAAATAAATGGATTTTGATTATTTTCCAAAAATTTTAACATATTTTTAATAAAATGAATTAACAATTCCCTCCAAAAATTTCTAATCAAAATGTTTAGCCTTATTTGAATTTTAAGTATAATTGTGACAGTATCAATGTTACAATTAACAATAGATTCAAATGTGATGGATATAATATTGTCACAAAATAATTTCAAATCTTATATTAATTTTTTTCCATGAATCTATGACAACATCCACCTATTTCTGTCACAGATATGGTCAAAAAATTCAAATTTTTTTTTGCTCCAAAAATTTACGACTATCAGTGACATTGCCTGGTGACGAGGTCAAATTCGTCACAATTAACGTACAATATGCGATGGTCAAGCCTTTTCCATCACTTTAGGTCCTATTTCTGTGACGGATAAGTTAATATCACAAAGAAATCCGTCATAAAATTGTTGTGTGTATTTTTGCCTATTAATTGGGCTCAATACCTAATGATTGAGGGTAGTAAAATAAATACCCAATAAAGTGGTGGGCCACTGAAGCCCAAAAATATCCCAAAGCCCAAAAATTTGGGAAGAGACACTTGTCTCCCATCTGGGATATAAAGCTTTTGGTAAGTTGATCTAAACCCTCCATGTGTTAATTATGAGGTAAGAGTAAAGGCAAAAAAAAAAAAAGGGGGGGAATCAGATTTTGGAGCCGCACGCAGCCCGAGACACCACCAACCCCCATCACCCTCACCATTTTTTCCCTTTCTTTTCCCCAAAATTCGGCTGCCTTGGGGTTGGTGAATTTGGAGACCACCTAACCTTGGATTTGGGGGGATATATGGGATTTTGACCTTTCTTTGTGATGATTACACCACCAAATAAAGCAAAAAAGACTATTCATCATCTCTCTCACCTCACAAAACCGAAAAGCCCCCTCATTTGGCCACACTTTTTGGATTTTCGGCCTTCTTGCTTCTTTAGCTCTCTCCACAATTTTTCTCCCCTTTTTTCCTCCAACTTTGACCCCCCCTTTTTTTCCTTTTGAGACCACTTTTAGTCATTTTATGTTCAGAAGCTAAAGATGAAAACTGACTTAAGCATCGGAGGGGAAACGTCGGCCACCACACCGGCGCCCCCTAACCGGTTTGGCTCCGTTTTTGCAGCAACCCAAGAAGCCCGGTCTGAGACGAAAAATCGCCACAACATTTTGGCGCCGTCTGTGGGAAAAGTTTGTTTCTATCTTTTATTTCTCGTGTTTGTGGTTGTCTTTCACCTCCTTTTTCTTTTGTCTCGGTGAACCAGTGCTTCCACTGTCTGTGTCCCTTTTCTTGTATCTTTGTTAAGTCTTGCTAGCTCTCGGTGTTTCCACTGTTGGTTCTTAGCCGTTTTGCCCTAGCTCTCGGTTAGACCTTTCACAGGTCCGTTTTTCAGTTTGGCTCGTTATTTCAGCCCCTTTTGAGTGATATTTGTGTTGTGTGCTCTTGAAAGTTAGGTTGCTGGCCGGGTTAAAAAAATAAAAAAAATAAAAAAATAAAAAAAAGAGGCCAGCAGAAAAGAAAAAGAAACAAAAGAAATTTTCCAAAAAAAAAAATATATTTCACCATAGCACTTGAACTGAACCTAACTAGAGCTAAGGTGGACCGAACTGAAGCTGAGGTGGACTAAGCTAAAGCTGAACCTAGCTGAAGCTGAGCTGAACTGAACCGAAGCTGAGGTGGACCGAACTGAAGCTGAGGTGGACGAAGCTAAAGCTGAACCTAGCTGAGGTTGAATCTGGCCACAGCCGAACTGAACTAAAGCTGAGGTGGACCGAACTGAAGCTGAGGTGGACGAAGCCAAATCTGAACCTAGCTGAAGCTAAAGCTGAACCTAGCTGAGTTTGAATCTGGCCGCAGCCAAACCAAACTGAAGCTGAGGTGGACTGAGCTGAAGCTTAACCCAGTTGGAGTGAAACCCGACCCGGCAGGAGCAAAGAACCCAGTCAAACCAAGACAACACCTGAAGCAAGATGACAGACCCCCACCCAAAACAGCAGGTCACATTGGATGGAGCTGAACCATCCAATAGAGAAGCCAGGGGCAAGTAGCCCATGAGAACCAGCTCCTTCCCGATTCGAGGGACATCAATTCCGGCAGCTGAACCCAGCATCCTGCCCTCCCAACTACTGCCCCCAGCTCAAAGGTGAAGTGAGAGACACATTGCCCCTCGCTCGGAGCGAACTCGAATATCCGACTTGGAAAACCGGATGGAACAAGTCATCGGCCTCTAAGAAAACCAGCAGCGAACCAACCGTGAGCCGTTCTAACGAACAATTATAAGCCCAACTCCAGTAGACTCTCCACGAGACCGCGTTATCCCACGAACTCATGGAGACGGGGGAGCACTGGGAGAGGAGCTGGGAACCACGGCTAAAGGCTCACGTCAAGGGAGGCCAGCGCGATCGAGACCAAACCGGAGACCTCCCCTGGGCGAAGTACGAAGGAACCCAGGGAGGAACCACCTCTCGCTTGCCTGCCAGCTGCCCGTTGAGGAGCAAAATAGCTTGCGGACTAGATCAGTAAGCGACGCCTTCTCTTCTCCTAATGAGGGCCTAGACCTCAGTAACTTAAGGGCTTCCCTTGACGCCAGACGACGAGTGAGAGAGGAGCAAGAGAGAGCAGAATCCCGGGATGAACGCAGGAGGCGAGCTGAAGTGGAGGAAGAAAGAAGGCTTATCCGAGCAGAAGAAAGGCAGAGAATCCGCGCGGTAGAAAGGCGAAAATCCTAGCTGAAGAAAAATTAAGGCTAGAAGCTGAAAAGAGGCAGAGACATGAACTTGAGAGGAGGAGGATGGAAGCTGAGGAGGCACAAAGGATCGAGGCGGAGCGGAGGAGACTCGAAGACAAGGCATACATGAAATTCCACCGCGACCAGCAGCATCTGATGCCTCACCCGCATCCCTATGCCTATGCGCCTAGACCAGGACAAGAAACCTCGCCATTCGGGATAGGGATACGCCGAGCTGGGCTCCCCAAGGATTTCAAAATGCCAAGTGTGGGGAGATATCAAGGCAAAGGAGACCCGGCGGAGCACCTCGGAGCTTATAAAGTATGGATGGAATTTGAAGCTGCAGAAGATGCTATCAAGTGCCGCGCCTTTCCTTTAACCCTAGGAGGGATAGCGGCTTACGCCCTGGCTCGATTAACTCTTTTAGCCAACTGGAGAGCGCTTTCATGGCGCAATTCATAGGAGCCAGGCCAGTAAAGAAGCCGCCCTCTCACATGTCATCCATTATGCAAGGAGAGAATGAGTCTTTGAAGGCATATGTTCAAAGATTTTTTGATGTGATGATACAAATCGAGGGCTGCACTGACGATCGTGCGATGCAAGCTATGCAGGATGGAGTCCGCGATGAGGACTTCATCAGGACGATATCTAAAAACCTGCCATGAACATTTTCGGAGATGCTAGCTGAAGCCTACAAACACATCTCCTCTGAAGAAATCATCCAATGCAAGAGAAACCTGAGCCAGAGCTGGGGAAGCGGGAGACCTGAAGTCAGAAAAAGTCAGAGAAGTACCCCGTCCCGAAACAATAAAAGAAATTACATATAAGTGAGCCTGGCACCACGACCACCCAAGAGCAAGTTCGAGAGGTTCACCCCCCTCAACACAACTCGCTCGGAGGTGCTAATGCAAATTGAGGGAAACAACCTGCTGAAGAAACCTTTCCCAAGGAGAACCCCATTCAAATTCAGGAATAAGAATAAGTACTGTAGGTACCACAAGGACTATGGGCACACCACGGAGGAATGCACGGAGCTGAAGGATGAAATTGAAGCCCTCATCCAGAGAGGGCAGCTAAAGGAATTTTTGGCGAAAGCTGTAGGGCCCAACACTCCACTCCCCCCAAGGCAGGAGGACGTTGGAAGGAGAGAAGCACCGTCACCTCCACTACCCCCGGATAACATACTTGGGAGTGTGAGGACGATCATGGGGTGACCGGGAGTCAGAGGTGAATCCAACCGGTCACGAAAGGCATACGCGAGAGGCGCCAAGTGCCTAGACATGCATCATGAAGGGAACTGCACTTTCAGACCAATGAAGGCAACCCGAAAAGAGAGCTTCTCTATAACGTTCACAGACGAGGAAGCTGCTAGAGTACAACACCCGCACGACGACGCTATAGTGATAACAGCTCAGGTTACCAACCACAGGGTGTATCGGATGCTAATCGACAACGGAAGCTCTGCCAATATCCTTTACCTGCCCGCTTTCAACGCAATGGGGCTGAAAAGAGAAGTCCTCAAACCTGTTCGGACGCCGTTGATAGGGTTCGCTGGAGAAACCGTTTTCCCTGAAGGTTCCATCGACCTGCCCCTCACCGTCGGAGAAATCCCCAACAGATCCACTATCATGGTGAACTTCCTAGTGATAAAGTCAGCGTCAGCATATAATGCCATCTTGGGAAGACCGGCACTCAATGATTGTGATGACCCGGATCTAGAGCTAGAGTAAGTGTGGGCAGGTGCAAGGGCACTGGCAGGCTACCTTACTGGCATAGCCAGAGTAAGTGTGGGCGGGTGCGAGGCACTGGCAGGCTATCTTACTGGCAGAGATTGGTGTCCAATCCCATATCGCCCGGGTGTGGAAAGGGGGTCATGTGGTAATGGTTCAAATGTAAAGTGAGCACTCTCTTAACAACCAAGGCCTTTTCAGAACGTTTGGCTTCATAGTTGGAAGAACTCTGTGCTTAAGCGTGCTCCAGTGGGAGCATTCCTAGGATGGGTGACCCCATGAGAAGTCTGACCAAAAACTCCATACCGTCTGAAGTGCGGTGGCTAAATTGGAGACAATATTGGTTGGAGAGAGAGTGTGGTGTTACACTCAATGCTTTGAGGGCAGCGACCGGCACTCAGTGTCGTATCGGTGCGAAGAGATCAGTACGAGTCTAGGCAGTGCTACGCAACAGCTCTTAGGGAGAGAGACTTCCACGCCGAAGTGCTGCCCATGTTTTCCACCTCCGGACAGAAATGTCCTGAGCCGCACCACCAAAGGATCAACCACTTGATCCACGCTGGATCCTCCGAGCAGAAATGTTCCGAGCCAGCATCGACCCCCAAGCAGAAATGTTCTGGGCCAGCTCGGAGTCTAGCACCAGGAGAAAAATCACAAAGACAAAAACCACCCTCAAAGCAAAAATGCTCCAAGCCAAATCTAGGAATAGCCACCCCGCCAGTACCTTTCGAAGATGGCGAATGAACTTTTCACAGGCACCTAAGGCCAATTCGGAGGCGATAGCTGAAGACTCATTAATGATGGAAATCCAGGCGACCGAGGAAGAACTTTCTGAAAGGGAATTAGAAGACAGAAAACAAGGCATGTTCAGAGGAGAACCGGTGGAGGAGCTTGCCAACATCCAGATAGATCCAAACAAGCCGGAGAGAACCACGAGAGTCGGTACAACGCTCTCGCCCGAGCTGAATGAGGAGCTTTCAGATTTTTTGAGGGCCAATTCGGACGTGTTTGCGTGGTCCCATGAAGACATGCCAGGAATAGACGCGGAAGTGATGGTGCACAGGCTGAACGCGGATCCTAGCTTCAGGCCAGTGAAGTAGAAGAGGAGAGCCTTTAACCCTGAGAGATATGAAGCGATCAAGACTGAAGTAGACAAACTCCTGAAGGCTGGGTTCATCAGAGAAGTAACATACCCCACCTGGCTGGCCAACGTGGTGTTAGTGAAGAAGAACAATGGAGATTGGCGGGTGTGTGTAGACTTCACGGACCTGAACAAAGCATGCCCCAAGGATAGCTTCCCGCTACCCAAGATTGACCAGCTGGTAGACTCTACGGCGGGTAGTGAGCTATACAGCTTTTGTGACGCCTTCTCAGGGTACAACCAGATTGGAATGCACCCTGACGATCAGGAAAAGACCGCCTTCATCACCAACCTCGGGCTGTACTGCTACAAGGTGATGCCTTTTGGGCTCAAGAATGCTGGAGCCACCTACCAGAGGCTGGTTAACAAAATGTTCGCTGACCATATTGGGAAGACAATGGAGGTGTACATAGATGATATGCTAGTGAAAAGTAGCAAGGCGAGCAAGCATCTAGATCACCTGAGTGAGATGTTCGATGTTTTGAGGAAGCACAAGATGATGCTCAACCCCGCTAAATGCGCCTTCGGGGTATCCTTGGGGAAGTTCTTAGGTTTCATGGTCAACCAGCGGGGGATTGAAGCCAACCCAGACAAGATAAAGGCGATTATGGAGATGGTATCACCCCGGAAGGTGAAGGAGGTTCAGAGGCTCACAGGAAAGGTGGCAGCCCTTAACCGATTTGTCTCAAGGGCTACGGACAAATGCTTACCATTTTTCAAAATCCGTAGATGAGCTAAAGATTTCGCTTGGACGAAGGAGTGCGAGGAGGCCTTAAAGGAGGTTCAAAGACTCACTGGAAAGGTGACAGCTCTTAACCAGTTTGTCTCAAGGGCCACAGACAAATGCATACCATTTTTCAAGATCCTTAGAGGAGCTAAGGACTTCGAGTGGACGGAGGAGTGTGAGAAGGCTTTCTCCCAACTCAAGAAATACCTGAGCACTTCACCACTGCTCTCCAAGCCGATTTGTGGAGAGACGTTGCTCCTCTACTTGGCTGTGTCGGAGACAGCAGTGAGTTCAGCCCTCATACGAGAAGAAGAAACAGCTCAACTGCCGATCTACTATGTTAGCAAGGCCATGGTACAAGCAGAGACTAGGTACCCCAGCATAGAGAAGCTAGCCCTAGCCTTGGTTATGTCCTCAAGGAAGCTGAAACCATATTTTCAGGCACATTCGATCACTGTGCCCACTAGCTACCCCCTCAAACAGGTGCTGCAGAAGCCAGAGACGTCCGGGAGATTGATCAAGTGGTCCATAGAGCTGGGACAGTACGAAATATTGTATAAGTTCCGTACGGCGATAAAAGCTCAGGCAGTGGCCGACTTCATCGCCGAGTTCACCACCTCAGAAGAAGGAGAAATCACTGCCCCAAGTGACCACGGAGAGGCAAGCGACACACACCCGCCCCCGTTATGGACCTTGCATACCGACGGGTCATCCAATGAGCACGGGAGCGGGGCAGGGTTCATCCTAACCACTCCAGCTCCAGACCATGTAAAGCTTGAGTATGTGCTTAGGCTTGGGTTTAAGGCATCTAACAATGAGGCAGAATATGAGGCACTAATAGCGGGGCTCAAGATGGCGCGGTCACTGGGGCTAGGAGGGTGCACAACTACAGTGACTCGCAGTTGGTAGTAAGGCAAGTCAAATCAGAATACCAGGCCAAGGGGGCAAGCATGATCAGCTACCTGAAGGTAGTCAAGGAGTTGTTAAAAGATTTTGAAGAGCACCATATCACGCAAATTCCAAGGGCCGAAAACTCAAACGCCGATTCACTTGCCAAGCTAGCATCAGCCACCGAGTTGGAGCTGGTGCGCACAATTCCCATTGAAACACTGACGCAGCCCAGCACCACAGGCAAAACGCTGGAGGTGAGCCCAGTGGAGGAGAAGCCGGGATGGAGAGACCCAATAATCAGATTCTTAGCGGATGGCATACTACCCGAGGACAAGCTGGAAGCTCGCAGACTCAGGTACAAAGTGCCACAGTATACTCTCATCAGTGGAATACTGTACAAGAGAGGCTTCTCACTACCCTACTTGAGATGCCTAGGAGAGGAGGAAGCGGACTATGTCATGAGGGAAGTCCACGAAGGAGTTTGCGGGAACCACTCAGGAGGGAGGTCGCTAGCA
Source organism: Ochetophila trinervis (assembly GCA_003254975.1). Classification (NCBI taxonomy): domain Eukaryota; kingdom Viridiplantae; phylum Streptophyta; class Magnoliopsida; order Rosales; family Rhamnaceae; genus Ochetophila; species Ochetophila trinervis. Next base: position 64,669 of record QANX01003902.1, read on the forward strand.
CATAAAATAGTCCGCCAGGGCTATTATTGGCCGACCATGCAGGAAGACGCGAAGAAGTTCGTGAAGAAATGTGACCATTGTCAGAGGTTTGCAAAGGTCCAGAAGAAACCGCCAGAGCAGCTCACCTCCATTAGGAGCCCGTGGCCGTTTGCTCAGTGGGGAGTTGACCTCATCGGACCTCTCCCAACAGGACGCGGCCAGGCGAAGTTCGCTATAGTTGCAATCGACTACTTCACTAAGTGGGTGGAAGCTGAGCCCCTATCAACTATCACTGAAGCTAAAACGTCAAGCTTCATTTGGAAATCCATCATCTGCCGCTTCGGGATACCCCACACTATCGTCACCGACAACGGGAAGCAGTTCGACAACAAAAGTTACAAAGACATGTGCTCAAGTTTGGGGATCAAGGCAGCTTTCTCCTCACCATTCCACCCCCAGGCTAATGGCCAAGTCGAGGCCGCGAACAAGACAATTAAGTTGAATTTGAAAACCAGGTTAGACAAGCACAAGGGGGCTTGGGCAGAAAAGCTCCCTGAAATCTTATGGGCCTACAGGACAACCCCAAGAACAGGAACAAGAGAAACTCCTTTCTCGCTAGCCTTCGGAGCTGAGGCAGTCATTCCAGTCGAGATAGGAATACCGAGCTTCAGAACTGAACACTTCCAGTCTGAAGAGAATGAGGAGCAAATGAGGCTTAACCTGGACCTAATAGAAGAAACAAGGGATCTAGCTCAAGTACGCGCAGCGGCCTATCAGCAACAGTCAGCCAGGTACTACAATTCTAAAGTAAAACAGAGAACTTTTCGGTCCGGTGATCTAGTCCTGAGAAAGGTCACGCTAAACACTAGAAAGCACGGAACGGGAGTTATGGGCCCGACCTGGGAAGGCCCATACCAAGTGAGAAGAGTGATCCAACCCGGAACCTATCAATTGGGGGGAGAAGACGGAAAGATCCTCGCCCACCCATGGAATGCAGAACATCTGAAGATTTATTTTCAGTAGCTTATGTAACTTTTATGTTCGGTTTGTACGACGTGATGTTATTATCAATAAAACGGTATTTTCTTTTTTTTTTTTTAAAAAAATGCAAGTGTTTGCTCACAAAATTCAGGCTAGAACAGCCAGGGGCTGAACCCCCAGAAGCTAAAGGCTCCCCGAGCTGGGCTCGGATCGACCAGGAGCTGGCAGCTAAGACAGCGAGGGGGCTGAACCCCCAGAGGCTAGAGGCTCCCCGAGCTGGGCTCGGATCGACCAGGGGCCGCAGGCTAAGACAGCCAGGGGGCTGAACCCCCAGAGGCTAAAGGCTCCCCGAGCTGGGCTCGGATCGACCAGGAACTGGCAGCTAAGACAGCCAGGGGGCTGAACCCCCAGAGGCTAGAGGCTCCCCGAGCTGGGCTCGGATCGACAGGGGCCACATGCTAAAACAGCCAGGGACTGAATTCCCAGAGGCTAAAGGCTCCCCGAGCTGGGCTTGGATCGACCAGGAGCTGGCAGCTACAGCGACCAAGTAGCCAAACTTTTAAAAGTTAAAGGCAAGGATAACAGCGAGACCAGGCGGGCTCAAAAGTCACTAACATATATGATAACTCTCCCCAGTTCCTCTACCGACAAACAGGGAAGAGTAGGGGGCTACAGTGGCACTAAGTGTCTAAGTGCTTCACACACAAAAAAAAAAAAA